>CALSBZ010044262.1:36510-55366 GCA_943591055.1 Gobionotothen gibberifrons
GGGGGGGGGCCTCCAGTGGCCGGCGGGGGAGCAGGAGGTATAGGGACTAAAAAACAGAAAGGCACCATCAGTATCATTGACCACAATGTTATAATGTATTTGAATCTTCAGACGGTGAGAAAGGACACTTCAGTCTCCCTGTTTGTGCCACACTCTGAGATATTGATAATGAAGACTTGAGCTGAACATACAGAACATCTGGTAGTTTATGCATTTATCAATCACCCTCATGTTGATCAGTCATTTTTTTTAAACTGATCTGTTGGGCGTCGTAGCTTTAGCGTGTTGCCCACCCGTGCTCTGCGCCTGTACATTTGCTAACTAACCCCGGTTACTCCTATGAGGTGCAGTTGTTTAGGCGTGTGCTGATCAGTCTGCGTGTTTCCTGACCTGCAGCAGCTTGTCGTTCTCTCTCCAGTCTCTCATTCTCCAGTCTCTCGTGCTCCAGTCTCTCTCTCTCCTGCTGCTCCAGCCTCTGCTGCTCCAACCTGCACATCAACAAACATCTGTCACCAACACACATCTGGAAACATGCTAAATAAAAACGTGTCATCAACGGGACGGATAAATGAAGCAGAAACGTATTATAATCTCACACATGCATTTGCACGTGTAAAATGGATTTGAAGGTTTGTATTCCTACAGTTTTATATTATATACATATTTAATTTATTTGTGTTATTATATTGGGCCGTTGTGGAGCGTTTGTACATGAAGGTCACCATAGAAACCAGTTTGTGAAGCCTAATCTCCTGAACTGAGGACTACTGTTCAACAAGAACACACTTCAGTGGAGGGCAGCCACACCTACTAACCCTACCCAACATCTAATGCTTCCAAACAACTCTAAATGTAGTACTTGGCACAGTGTTGAGCTATAATCAGCTTTTATTTTCAATATTTTGAAAGATTTGACTGCTTCTGATTAGCCTACCGCTAAAAAAGTCCACAGCTGGACAGGGTGGCCTAATTCCAGCCGCCTCAGTCAATACAGCGCCCCCCCCCCCCCCCCCCCCCCCCCCACCCTCCTCCTCTCCCTCATCACATCTGCCACTCACAACAGCTGTATACACAACAACACACACACCAACAAGTTCAGAGGTCCATACACACACAAGTGAGAGTCGCTGAGATTTACAGCTGATCCACTTAGGCGGAGTGCACAGGAGGGGAGCGTTTATTTATTTGTACTGGTGAATATTGTGAATGTTCATCAGAGCTGAAAGCATTCATGTGATGTAGCACCACCTGCAGCCATGCTAGATTTACAACGTGTTAAAGGCTCGCTAACCAGCCAACAGGGAAGGGAGGCTTACTATGTAATCTGTTATGAATACGAGTTACCTGTAGAACAATGTGAACTAATCCAAGTGTCACAATTAGGGTTGCAAAATTCCGGGAATTTTCAAAGATGGAAACTTTCCACGGGAATAAACTGGGAATTTTCTAAATTGAGGGTTGGCTTTTCATAGGGAACTTAAATATAGTTGGGGAAAGTATATTTCAGCATAATCTTGACTAAAACAAACAGATGCCATTCAAGTACACTTTAATATCCATGCCATTCCTCAATCACATGCACATAGCACACTGCATGGCTATTGAGACCACACCCCCTACAGGCACTGTGCATTCCTCCATCACATGCACACATGATTTCTTGTGGGGATTTTTGGATGGGGGGTGCATTTTTGTTCATTTTTGAATGAGTGGGGTTGGGGGGGGATGAGTAATATTTAACTCAACATTCATGTTTTTGTTCTTCAATGAAACAAATGATTGTTCAATAAAATAATTAAAACTTGTTCTGTTCTACTTACAAATCAATCTGTTGAAATGTCATGTTTTTTAATGAATAATTTTGCATGGATGTTTTCTTATGACAAAACAAAATGTTTATATTTATGCTTGGATACGATACAATTCGATGACATTACCCTCAACTCCCAGTTAGTTCCCGTGGAAAGTTTCCAATATGGAATATTTCCAAAATTCCCCAGCTTAACTTCCCATGGTAATCTACCGGAAACTTAGAGGAAATGTTCCGCCCCTTTGCAAACCTAATCACAATATAAAAGTAATGTTCCCGGATTACCTCAATATCAAATGTAATGCAGATACATCAAAGAGAAACAACAGAACAATGTGACCTTAGAAAAGAAGAAACCAAAATATTTCGGATCAAACATGTGGCCTGTGCTCAGAGATTTTATTTAAAAAGGAAAACCTGCCTTTCATGAAGGATATTCATATTCAGCCTATACACCAACGATGAAACACATGAGCACATACTACAGTTTAAAACAAATTGAAATAAGATCTGAGCTGAAAATGCACTGTTTTAGTTGAATGCACACAGTTAAGATCAAACACACTATTTTATGAACATATAGGTTCACCTACTGAATTAAAAACAGAACAAATGAACCAAAGAAAGTGAAACCGTGAAGCCGATTCAGGCAGTAGGCGAATAGATTCACATTTAAAGTATTATCCCACAGAACAGTTCAGCTTACAGAGAAGAAATAAGATCTGATCCTTTTACAACAAACACTATCTGCTCTTTTTAGGTTTTTACTACATTTTAATCCTTCTAGTAATCACAATCTTTAGAAATGTAATCCGATTACATTTTGTTTTATGTAACTGTAAGGGAATACTTTTAGTTGTATCCTGATTACATATTCCTTTTACATGTAATCCATTGCTCCCCAGGCCTGGCCATCAGCCACTGGGTTTAATAGAAACTTGACAAGAAGACAGTCCTCGTAGCCAATCACAAAGCCTCCCCTGCTGTGCAACATATTACCTTTTGGTCTAAATGAGATTAAAACGTTAATCCTGCGGCGTGCATGATGGCATCGCTGCAAGTCTCTACCCCACAGATAGATGGCGGCGGGACTGATGGGAGGTGTGCGCCTTGCTGTCTTTCTAACCTTTAACCCCGAGGGGGCTGAGGGAGGGTTTAGCACTGTCACCACTAATGCCATCAAATCCTCTACGTGTGTGTGTGTGTGTGTGTGTGTGTGTGTGTGTGTGTGTGTGTGTGCAAAACAGGACTACCGCAAAGCCAAGACAGCTTGACTTGCTATTGATTGTTATGCAACTAAAACCCAGAGGGTAGTTTGCTTAGAAACATGAACTTCACATGGCAGAACAGCAAACAGTGAGTCTGCACGGTGAAACAACTTGCTACTGCTTTTTTAACAAATACTGACACTGCTTCTTTTTTTGTGCTGAATACAGCCTGCAGACACAGAGGAAACCGGGCAGTATTGTGAAGGTGCATACACTAGGGGGGCACAGTTTGGGCAAAGCAACTATAGAGTGGTGCAGTGAGGAAGGATTTGTGTAGGCTGTGCACGGGTTAGCATCATCATCTCTCCAAGAGTTTGGATTATTGCAAAAAGCAATCTGTGGCAAATCGTTGTTCAGTCGGAACATCTCTGCATATTACCACCACTCTATGATATATACTTTATTTTAGAGATGTCCCGATCCGATCACGTGATTTTCAAAAGATCTTTTTTGATTCAATGTTACAAAACTAAAATGACCATGTTCACGTCTTAAAGTCATCCTGGGGCCTTAGTTTTGGTTTCAAATTACACAACATCATGTATGTGTTGCTTCTTTGGGGCTTGCTTTCATAGACCTGGTTGCTTATTTCTCTCAAATCTGGCAACAGAGTGGGCGCAGTGTCTAATAGTAGCAGTAAGCTAACGAGCACTGATAAGCTTTATTTTGTTTTGATCCAATGCTGCACAACTGAACTGATCCAATGCTGCTGTGAAAAAAAGAAGCTATATCCATGTTGGATAGAATGGGTAGTACTGTCATTTAAATAAAAAAATAACCTTAAGGGACAACTTGAATGCTTTTTTCCTTTTTTTTCCTCTTAATACATTGCATAAAGATCGGATCGGGAAAAATCGGTATCGGCAAATTGTCAAAATCAAATGATCGGAATCGGATCGGGAGCAAAAAAAGGTGATCGAGAAATCCCTACTTTATTTGTCTCATACTGCCTGTGCTGCAGCACCTCTTTTCCCCCTCTGTCTGAAACCAGCGCCCAGTCTGCTCTGATTGGATTCCCGGATAAAAAGTGGCTGGTGGTTTTATTGAAATTAGAAAAAAAAGTAACGTTTTGGTGAAATTACCTTCGCTGTTCCAGCTCTTCTGGAGTGGGTCCATTTGACACTGGACGGGGGAGAGTTGCGTAGCCTGGCAAAGTACAGAAAACATTATTAATTAAAGTGGAAAATTGTTGTGTATGATTTTAAACATTCTTGAACAGTTTATGATTTGTATTTGATGACACTCTTTGAATTGTATCCAGCTGTTTATGTGCTTTTTTCGATGTACACACCTTCTTCTACCCATTCAGATGAGTGTGCAACCTCTGTAGACAGCCGTCATATAACAGAAGGGGCAGAAGAGGGTTTTATGGTGTTTAATTGCACTAGGTTTGCCACACTGTTCAATTGTTTCAACACGAAAACGTTTGCAACGGTTCAAATCTGATCCAATGACCCAGAATAAAACAGATATAACAAAACAGTGCAGTTAAAATCACATTTTTGCACAAAGAAATCTGCAGAAAACCTTGGAAAATGTTTCCAACAGCTGGATTATGGCAGGATAATGTTATGGTGTTATGTAGGGGAAATACGTCTATTATTCTAGACTGTTGTACTTTAAATCATTTTGAATCAATAATTGTGAGTCCAGTCGTTGGTTTGATTTAAAGGTCTCCTATTATACTGTTTTTCATCAATATATTACAGGTCTCAGATATATACAGAACCTGTCTCTGAAGTGTTTGGCTCCAAACACCGAACAGATCATTGCAGCGTCTTTTACTTTAGATGAAAATAAGGAGCCCCTCCCCACGCCCCTCAGAGATATTTGGTTACAAAGAACACAATGGTGCTCTAGGAGGAGATTCAGGTGATAAGGTGTGGGGGGGGGGGTTACCTTGGTTGCTGATTGGCTAATGGTTACACAAGCCAAAGAAATCGTTATGACATCATAAAGTGGCCAAAATCTGATCAGCTCATTTTCAGACAGGTTTTTATATAAATGGATCAGGACAAAAAGAGAGAGAATCTTTTCTCCTGAAACTTTCAGAATGTCTTTACACAGAGGGGACACATGTTGATGTAGAAAAGACATGAAGAAGAGGGAACACATGTGGATGTAGAAGAGACATGAAGAAGAGGGGACACATGTTGATGTAGAAGAGACATGAAGAAGAGGGGACACATGTTGATGTAGAAGAGACATGAAGAAGAGGGGACACATGTTGATGTAGAAGAGACATGAAAAAGTGGATTTTGCATAATAGGTGACCTTTAATATGTAAGCGTGTTATAAGGGGGATGATGTGCAGCGAGTCGGTCATTATTGTGTTTTGTGCCCAACGGTTTCTGGTGAATCTTGTGACGTGTTTATTTACCTGCGTCTGCCATGGAGGTGATCACCTCCAGAGCGTGAGACATGCCGTTGGCGAACAGAGTGGCGTCCTCTTTGCTGCCGAAGTTCAGCCCCCACACCTGCCGGGCATCTCTCCACTGGTGGAAGTTGGGCGTGGCCTGGTTATACTTGAGCCCTTTCACTATTGGACAGTTAATAACCACCTGGGGAGAGAACAGCCAATCAATGCAAGGGTAAGAGCTACACATGTTTATCATTTCATTGAGATTCAATTCTGCATTTTCAAAGACAACAATACAATACAAGGAGAATGTTGTTGCACATAAAAGGACAATTGAATAAGGGGTGGGGAGGAATTACAGCGTCAATGTATCTTATGCATCTGCATCCATTTAATACGTAGTGTAATCGTAGGTAGACATGCACATGGTCTTGCATCTTGGTCTTATTCGCTTATTCCACGTTGATTATTTGTGAACGATATGCATTGGTATGTCAGCATCTTTCTCCACAGAGGAATCTACTCTCTGAAAACTCTATAACCTGCTGTCTGGGAACAGTGTTGATGTACGGCTGATGTTTCTTGTGTTGTATATTGTGTGAAGAAACTCAATAAAGTCGAAGTGTGAAAAATGATATCTTCTGCTTGATTTGTGTTGGCCTGTGTTGGTTTGTTTTGCACCCAGCAGGTGGCGTGAAGCCGTGAGCCAGCAGGGGAAATGCTCTGGGTTTGAGTGAATGTGCTGACTCGCCATTTCACTATTTGTTTAACAGCCGCTGGATTCCACAGAGCAGACGGGAGGAGAGGAGACCCAACACAAATGACCAACAATCGTTTAATAAAGATCAGAACCTCTCCTCTCCAGACCTAAGGGAACTTTTTTTATTTGATGAACAAGATGTACGCTTGTAATCATCACCAAAGATTTCATTTAGATTGAAATATATTTACCTTCAGTCATTCAAAAACGTATTTTCTTGTTGTAAATTAAACATCCATGTGATTTCCAAACATATGATATGCACAAATGAATTGCACCTGCACATATGCATGTATATATATTTAACTATCTTCCCCTCATATCTGTATACTGTATATGAAGATACAGCTGATCAATTCAAAGAGATTCTTATTCTCTTTATTTATTTTTCTTTCTAGCTCTCGTTTCTGCTTATACTTGCCTCAGTTTGATTTGACTATATGAGCAGGGACTGGATGGGCCTTTTTCTGAGGTTGTTGTTGAAACTGTTGTTCAATAAAGTTTGGGGAAAAAAACATGCACTGAAAAGAGAGGGTAGCAAGTGAAACATTACAATTAGGATTAAAGGGGGCATATTATGTTTTTTCTTAAGTTAAAGAAGGCAGTGTGTTCAAAAAGCCGTAATGCCTGAAGAAAAACATTTACACACCGGTCCTAGTTGGATTCATCTTCCTATTATACACACATGCATTTCCAAACATTTGGACTACCTATGTTGCAAATGTATTATCTCTTCGATTTACACACGGCATCTATTGCACGTCTGTCCGTCCTGGGAGAGGGATCCCTCCTCTGTTGCTCTCCCTGAGGTTTCTCCCATGTTCCCCTTTAAACTGTGGGGTTTTCTCTGGAAGTGTTTCCTTGTACGATGTGAGGGTCTAAGGACAGAGGGTCCAAGGACAGAGGGTCTAAGGACAGAGGGTGTCGTGTTGTCATACTGATATTCTGTACAAACTGTGAAGTCCACTGAGACAAATGTAACATTTGTGATATTGGGCTATATAAATAAACATTGATTGATTGATCCTAGTGATCATAAAAATGGTCTGGGTCTCAAATCAACAAAAAGTTACTCTTCATAACGACAATCAAAAGGCAGTAGGAAACATGTTAGTACATCGAAAATACAGCCCCTTATATTCTCTCCACTGTGCTCTTATCCTAAACCAGATTGCATGTCTCCATTAGACACATATAGAGTCCTTATTGGGTGTCATGCTACTTCCTAAATTGTTTCAGGAAACGGAAGAACAAGCTAACTATCTCAGGAAACATAATCCACTTTAAGGCCCGTCTCTGGGGAGCACGCTCGCTCCTGAATGTTTAAAGGAGGAGAAACAGCAGTCGGGAATAGACCCACCCAGGCATAGTGTACACAGCTTTCTAACGTCTGCCCACCCTTATCTATAAAAGCGATATCTGGTGAGTCATAGCGTGTTGATAAGGAAACTTTTGTTCCCCTTTGACATGACAGGTTCACCGGACGGTCTCTCTTCTCATTGTGCCAACGTCACGCCCAAAGATAACACTAGATGCTCCACAGAATCACCTTAAAGAAGCCATTTTCTGCTTTCCCTGCAAAGGATATCACCCCCCCGCCCCCGCCTGAAACTCCTCCATTGGACTCCCTTGTTTACTTCTGGTATATAATGACGCGTGAATCCACGTTTTCTCCTGACATGTACCATGAAAACCATAACGGGAAGTTTTACACAATAAACACATAAACCTCATCTGAAAGCTTGGTATTGTGTACTCGCTTCCTCTCGAGCATTTGCAGAAGTGTTCACATAAAAACACACACCGTTACTATGGCTACTGGCAAGATTAAACAAGAGTGTGCAGAGGTTTGGCAATACATCCAAATAAGATGAATTGTATCAGTAGAGGTGATACCAGTGCAGTTGTTCACCTGTTATCAGTTGTACTGTAGCGGGTACACAGTCCAGGCCGTCGTTATGCAAAGTACATTATCGCCAAATAATGCACTTAAAATAAGCAATAAAATGGGAGTGATTGACAATAATGTGTTCTTAGGTATTGTTAAATGATCATAAAGGATATCTAGGAAGTCACCTAGGTCTTGGAGCAGGAATGAGTCCTAAATCCCGGGAATGAGTCAGCATTTTAGCCTTAATGGTTTTTTGAATGTGCTTTTGGTTGTTCGCCTGAAATAGGGTCAAACTGAAGACATTTTTGTTCTACGACGTCAGTTAATACCCCACTGGTGAATTCAAAGAACAGCGGTCGCTAAGAAGTGTATAAATGAGAGGAATAAACGTCATCACGCTAGGGCTGCTCAATTAATCGTATTTTAATCGCAATTACGATTATGGCTTGCAACAATTACGCAATCGAAATAAAACGATAATTTTTGTATTATTATTATTCAACTGTATATCAACTGTTAAAAACATACTGTTAAAAATAATTTTCTCCAATAAATTGATGTTTTCAAAGTAAATGGATAATCATTTTTAATAATCGTGATATCAATTATTGACCCAAATAATCGAGATTATGATTTTTGCCATAATCGAGCAGCCCAACATCACGCCCAACATTAGCCGCCTTGAGCTTAGCGTTGACGATGTGAAGTCATGTGACCGTGATGTAGTTCCTTTATAGCCTAATGTCAGCTTTTTACTTCAGAAATCACAAAGTAGTGTTAACATGTGGAGATTATCCTGCTGAACGAAACGTGTGGGTGTCATAAACGTTTGTTTGCCAAAGACATTGTTTTCTACATTCATTTTTTGTGCAGGGAAACAGGGAGATGCTGCCTTCAGGGTCCAACGTAGAAATATGACATCACTGCACCACAGTGTGTAAGGTTAGAAACGAATGCTGGCCTAGAAGCTGCTACACACCTGCTGGTCCGTCTGCATCTTGCGCCCCACTATCCTGAAGGCGTTGGTGGTGGGGTTGTGATAGATCTGGACTCGGCTGAAGGCCTGAGGCCCCGCGCCCGCCGGCAGCCACTTCTTGTTGCCATCGTCATAGATCATCACAGTGGCCCGAGCCTGGCAAATACTCGACTCACTGCAACACAGAGACCGAAAGAAACGTTAATTTGATGCAGTGTATAGATTTGAGATTTGACTTGTAGATAGCAGAGGAATCAGCACAAGAGACATGTGTTACACTGACTGGAGACCACTGGACATCAGTAGGAACCATCACTACCTCCATCATAACTCCCACAATGCACTGGTTCATCATTTGAAAACGGGGGAAAAGCCTTTAGCTGAACCATGGCAAAGCAGGCCGCTGTGTCTGTAAATGCTTTGGCTAAACTTGGTGTATGACTGTGTGTTTTTTAATTGTCTGTAACTGTAAAACTGTCTGAAACTGTGCTGTTACCATTCTTGGGCCAGGACTCTCTTGAAAAATAGATTTGTAATCTCAATGAGACCTATCCTGGTTAAATAAAGGTAAAATAAAAATAAAATGCTCCAGTGTGTTGAAGTGTCACAGGAGTGTGAGATAGTGGACAGGGTCTCCACTGTAGGAACAGATGGTGCTGCAGTATGATAGCAGCAGCGATGATATGCCCTGTGTAGCGCACATTATACAGAGGGGGATCACAGAGGTTTTGTCCATGCTGTAGCGAAAAACAAAAAAGTCGGACTTCACGTCAATAATTCAGAAATCCTGTAATAATAAAGTAAAAAGCCCTCTGATTTCTCTCACCAGTTTGTCATGACACCCCACATGTTTAGACATATATACAAAAGGGAGAGAATGGAGGACTGAGCGATAGATTGCAGAAAAAGTGTTGATCTGAGAGGAGAGAGAGAAAGAGTGTGATGCCAAGCGAGATGGGAGGCGAGACAACAATGGAAGCTGACAAAGACGGGAAGTTGAAAATCTTCCACCTGCGACACATCAACCTCCACCTCCTCCACACACTCCTCCACCACCAGCAAGCATGTGCAGTGAGATCAGCGACAACACATTTATTTATAGTCTCACACACGAGTTACAACGCATCCAGGAATGCATGCACATTTTGCAAGTTTAGCAAGCAGTGTATTGGGTGCAGAGTGTGATGAGGAAACGCATTGTACTGTAGAGAGGGATACCACAGAAAATAAGTATGAGGCCGAAACAAATGTAGAACAGGAAGTAGAACACAGGACGAAATGGTGGCTGACCAATATCCCCCTTTTTACCATTTCTCCCCCATTTCTCCTCATTTTGCCCCCCTTTGCTCTCCCAAGGTCCCCTAATCCAAGTGCTCTCCCCCTCTCCCTCCATCTGTCCCGCCCGTGATACAATCTGCTACTTCCTGTGACCCAGCAGCAAAGCCACAACCCACTTCCTGCTGCCAACACTGCCTAAAAAGGACTGTCTCAGAATGAACAATCCATACACACACACAAGGTAGTTGACATTTGAAAAACACACAACCTATCTCTGGGGTTGCTGTCAATCATAGGAAAGTGTGTTATATAAAATTGGCTTCCTGTGATTGTGTTATTCAGCACACGTCATAGTAATTGTGCCCACAGTGAATGTCAGGCCAATCTTTCATAGGAGCTTCCTGTCCTCTGCGCTATGTGGCCACCTGTAGCTGTAGAGATTGTTGTTTGATTTACTTTCATCTCCTTTTAAAGTCCTTTGTGAGTCTGCATTTCACATTTTAAATGACAAACACTGTATCATGTGTTGGGGGCACCTGGAAGATTGTTGAAAGAGGATGATGATGCTAATGTTTAGGTTCATGTTTCTATTTACCGTACTTTCCGGACTATAAGCAGCTACTTTTTCCCCACGCTTTGAACATCGCGGCTTACACTACAGCTTCAAAAAAAGCTTGGAGCTGGGCGTGTCTGAAGCTTGGGGATTTTATTCGAGCCCCGCAACCAACAACCAATCACATGAATGTCCCGTCCCGTTTACGTATTGTTAACATAGCTAGCAAGCTATGCTTTGATATACTGGATATAAAATCCCCAAACAGGCAAAAGCCTACCAGTTTCGCCCACTGTCTCTGCCACCTCACCCATGCCTGGTTCCTCCGGTTGTATCCCGGTAAGTTAATAGGGACTGGTCATACAAAACCGGGTGATTTGCTACGGCGATAATTAGTTTATCCTCCATCTGTTTTTGAAATATAGAAATGTACGGCGGGATATCTCTCCCAGCTTAGACGCGGTTTGATTGGCTAGGACTTGAGCTGTCAGATTTTCAGAAACGGGATTTGATTGGCTGGCGCTGGCTTCTCCGGCTTCTCCGGCAACGCCACCCACAATTGGTGACCGACCAGTGGGTGCGGCTTATATACAGGTGCACTTAATAGTCCGGAATTTACGGTAGTTCCTCTACTGTGACATGTCTCCATGGTCCTAATTGTGTTGTGATTGGTCAACCACTGAGAGACGCCCCGCCCCATAGCCTATCATGTACAATGTGTTGGAGCACTAGCCAATAGAAGCATAAGTATTACATACAGGGCAAATGCAGGAATCCTGAAGTCAAATGTAAAAAAAAAAAATGCAATGCAATACCTTTTAAGACCTTTTTTAAGACCCTTTTCATACATTTTAAGACCTCATCGCCACTTGGAGTTTTAACCGGTTGCCTTGGCGACACACTTTACCTCACATTGACTATATACAGTATTGATTGTCCTTCCTCCTTATCTTCCAACCATTTGGACGCAGACTTGCATTTCCCCATAACGATGTTGTTCAACAACCGGCGTAAACGGACCTTCACGCGCTATCAAGCAGTGAGCGTGCGATGTCCTGTTCAGATGACGTCAAACCCAACGGGATGCCATAAATAAACTACACAGAATCACACTACACACCTACGCAATGATTACATTCAGGCACACTGTAGAATACAACCTCTTTGGACCATTTATATACTTATTGAAAACAAGCTACAAAATGTAATATCTTGGAAAATGCCGTTTAATACTTTTTAATAGCCTTCATTTTCGCTAAATTGATTTATCAACTTTTAATACTTTTTAAGACCCTGCGGACACCCTGTACATAGTGATGTCACTATGTTCCAGAACTAAACAAAGGAGTCCAATGGAGGCGTTTCAAGTTGCGGGAGAATTAAGGGATTTTGGCACTTGAAAAACAATGACATGCTCAAAAACCTTTAGAACACACCAAAGGAAAAGGGGAACACCCCAAAAGCCTCTTTAATGTAAAAGTGCAACATCTATTGCACATCTGTCCTGGGCGAGAGATCCTCCTCTGTTGCTCTCCCCGAGGTTACACATATTTCTCTCTGCTAACTGTGGAGTTTTTCCTGCGAGGGTCTAAAGACAGAGGGCTTTCCGGCAGAAAACATTCCTAAAAAAAACGTCAGACCTATAAGGAAAGCGCTATCTAATCTTGAATTTGGACAGTTTAGAAGTGTTGCTGAGTGAGAAAGCACTCCTAATATAAACATGTATAAAAACAGATAGTGATGCAATGTGAGTCTGGATGAAGAAGGAACCTAAACATCAGAGGTTCATTGAAAAGTTGATGCTAAATAGAAATAAATTAGTCTTGAATATTTATTGGATCCACACATTTTAGGACAGTCCTAAAATGCTATCATACTGTAAGGAGCCCTTACTTTAAATGTATATCTGTACGATGCATTTATGTCGACATATCGTTATAGGATGGATGTTTGTAACTCATATCTTTATATTGACGAGCTCAAATCCAACATAAACTCTTATGCTCATACAATAGTTTAAAAACATTCTCATGGACTTGGATTGAATTTGTATTCTCAGTTTGACAAATAAGTGGATGTACATGTAATATCCTAGTTTTGTGACGTACTCGCATCTCAAAAACAAAAAAACGGGGGGTGCCAACAAGCAGATCCAGAATTTTCACTCCTATAACGTCATTGGCGACATCGGGCCGATGTGACACGTCCCAACCTATCGTCTCCGGCACACGTCCCAAACTATCGTCTCCGTATACAGTCGCAGCTGTGTGTCTGTGTATTCAGCAGGATGTCTGCTGGAGGCTTAGAGTAAAGTTGTTATATATATATATATATAATACATATAATGGCACTGTAGAACATGTCAAGCTATGTGCTGTCAGAAACAATGCGCGTTGTGTTTTGGGAGTAATATGCTGTGTGTTTACATTAGCAAGCATGCTAACACTAAGAGCTAACCATGGAGCTAACGCTGTAGGCTACTGGAGAGAATATGTGAAACGTTATGTCCTTGTGGTAAACCCTGCGAGAGAGAAAGGTTTGAGCTCCATACTGTTTCAGAAATAAAGATTGAAGTGGTTAGGAGCCTAACATGGCATTTAATCACCGCAGCGTTTAGCTGAGCTTCTCCCGGTAGAAATCTCTAGCAGGGGAAAGCTGTGTGACGCTACAAAGGCTAGCAGAATCAGCCTGTTTGCAACAGGGCTGCAAAAGAGGGATATGAGCAGTATGAGGCATGGCTACAATGGGTGATCCGTTTGGTATTTTAAGCAAAAGACTTTACAGACATGTTTTGTAGAGGTATGGCCCTACAATATATTTTTCCAATATAGCTTAATAGGTCCACTTTAAATGAAAGGCAATCAATAGGATGCTAAATCCTTATTTTTACAACAGTGGGAGAAAGGATGTTTACAAGGAAGAGAAGGCACCTTGAAATAATCAACAGTGGACTAAAACCAATAGGCTCAATGCCCGCCTGTCACTTAGGCAGGTGAACTCGGGATGTATAAATACTGCAGCGCTCTCTGATCTGCATCAAGCCTTCTGCTGCTGATGGGAACTGGGAGGGGACGGAGACTTCGGACTGGGAAACAGATGCATATTTAATGTGAGAGAAAGCGAAGGGCTCGGGAGTGCGACTGAGAGTGAGCACATTAATTATTGATAGAACTACGGACACAGATGCTAAAAGCACGAGTGGCAGAAACACACGGACGGAGCCTCATCTGACAACACCTGCCGACCCGGGGGTAACAACTGCAGGAACTCACAGCTGGGATGACTGGACAGATATTAAAGAGGCGTATCAGGATTTGGGGGGGGGGTTCCCTTTCCTGTGGTGTGTTATATAGGTTTTTGCGCATGTAAATCAGGGGTCTCAAACTCAAAGCCCAGGGGCCAAATCCAGCCCGCGACTTAATTTTATGTGGCTCCGCAAGAGCTTGCAAAGAATATAATACATTTATTATACGGTTACATGCCACTTTACAGAAGCAAGTTGCCCATAAACTACATGTCCCACAATGCATCTCGTTTTGTGACATGTGCACTGAAGAGACTTGCAATTATTTGCCCTGGACTTCTGCTTTCAGACGTAGTTAATTACTAAGTTATTACCCTATCCGATAATAATCCAATGCAGAGGCAATAATGTAATATAATACATTATTTTATATATATTCTATATTTATATAGTTACAACCGGCCCTTTGAGTGCAACCTTTAGGCGAATGTGGCCCGTGATGAAATTGAGTTTGACACCCCTGATGTAAATGGTATTTAAAGGCTAAAATCCCTGAGTTTCTCTCCCACACACATCCCCCCCTCTGCATTAAACGCCTCCATTGTACTTTATTGGACACATTTGTTTGTTACAGATCCTCTAAAACCACACCATGATCATTTTAATATACTCTCCAATGAAGCAAAAATAATCAATCCTCCCACATTTCTGAAAAGAATTGCAACAAGTTACTTTTTCCAAATCGGGCAGCCCCAATAGACGCAGCCTCTGAGTGTGTTGCTCACTTGGTTAGGGTGAGTGTTTTTCTCTTAAGCACAAAGACGTCACGGCCTGATGCTGTGTGGAGGGATCTGAGCCCCCAAATACCTCGAGCAAATGGCTTGACAACAGGAAGTGAGCACCATGATGATATTCAAATTGTGCTTTGGCTAAAAACACTTAAAAAACGGAACAAGGTCTTCATCACAGGCATTGAGTTCCTCCTCTCTTTGTGGTTTCTTGGTCAGCGAGGGGTTAACAGGAAACCGCAGGGGCTCATGCTCTCTTGGAAATGTCTGTATAAGGCTTTGCTCTGGGAACTTTCCCCCAAATGTGTTGGCAAGTACAGTCAGGCCCAGTGGCTCCGTCTCCTCCTCCTCCTCCTCCTCCTCCTCTCTTCACCTGACCCTCCCACAGCGCTGCTCCTCCCCCCTTCCCTCACTAGTTCCTCAAACACATAACCAAGATCTGTCGAGAGATGTCTCTTCTGTGGCATTCACGAGAGTTGGGACAAAAATAAACACTTTTCAATCGTTTAAGAAGATAAAAACGTTACAGATAGAAACTGTTTTTCATTGTCATCGTCCACTCTTATGTCTTTTCTGTGAAAACCAGGAGCTGTTTTGTCAAATCTAGAACACGTTTGGTACAATTTAGGTTTGAATAGAAGTTGTGTATTGTTATTTTAAACCTGTTAGTCGGGACGATTGTAACACAATGTTATGAGCTGTCCTGTCCTTGTGTATATGTCTATGCAAGCACACATTGCATCATTCATCTTAGCCAGACATTAGGATATTAATGGCATCTCTGCCTGTGCTGCACCTCACACACACACGTGTCTTTGAGAAAAACATATGCTCCACTGCAGGTCAACCTGACTTCTCTCAGTCTTTGTTAACCTCTTTCTCCAATTCCATTTGTTCAATATGAAACATGTGTTTGTTAAGTTCTGTTACATGGACAATGTGACCGCATTAGCAGCAGAGCTAACACCGACTCCTGACAGTTAAACCTGACCTGCTCCTAAACTGAAAAACTCCAACATGGCGAAACTTGGGATGTAAGAAAGTACTAATAGTTCTGTCAAATGATCATAATCATGACATATGAAACAACAATCTAAACCAACATCTTAATTCAACAAGATGTACTGCTTGTGTGAATTTAATTCCGGCAATCAAAAACAGCTTCTCTGGTGCATCGAAACAATGCCGTATATCTTGCAGTCAGTTCCGCGTGATGAACATGCGGACATGGTTAGGCGGACATGATCAAGTTGGATGGGCTCGGAGAGAACTATCCCACGTCACTTTTGTCTTTCGTCCCGCATTACTTTCGTCCTTCATCTGCGTTACTTTACGTTATGTATGCCTTTTGTCCCACAATATTTGCACATTTTGTCTCCGGTTACTTTCGGCCAACAATACTTTTATCACGTGTTACTTTGTCCGGCAAATATTTAGCTTTCGTCCCGCATTATTTTTGTCTTTTGTGCCACATAACTTTCATCCTGCGTAACTTTTGTCCTAAGTTACCTTGGACCCGCGTTCAAGTTCACTTTAGTCCAGTGTTACTTTTTGTCCTTGGTTACTTTTGTATATATTACTTTCATCCCATTTGACTTGTGTCTCTCTCTCGTCCCACATCTCCCCTACTGCATTCCATATGTATATTTGGTGCAGGGATAAGAAGTCCTCACATACAGTGAAATGGATAGGAGTACATTCATCCTGAGTATCATCATGAGGCTGTTTTACTGAGCACACATGACATCATCCCTGAGGCCGAGACACTGGATGTTCTCTGTAATGTCTAAACACTGAGAGGAGTAATACCATTTGTCTCCGCGTCCATTTCTGGATCACTGTCCCTCCTAATCCGTCAGACTTCTCTTTCTCCTCCAGGAATTCATATAATACCACTTTATGAAAGCCTTTTCGGCCCCCTCTACTACAGACAAATATCATTTTTTAATGGCTTCTTGAGTCAGTCTTGCCTCAAGGAATAAGTGTCTTTCTCTGTTTTTAGGATAAAAGAAAGACAGCAGGTAAGACTAAAACCTGCGTTGTGCAACATCTAGCGCGATGCATGCATGCAGCTTTATGTCTCATCGTTGGTTTGATACTTGATTCACACACACATTCAGAGCCAAATGTGAACATAGGTGAGAAACAGATGTTATTTTCAAATGAGTAAACCACAGGTGGCCGCGCTGCACCTTAGATGAACAAACAATGATTCATTTCAAATTTCTACGCTTCCCCTTCAGTTATACTTCACGTTTAAAACCAGACAGAGAACAATAAGTCACTAAATAGTGTCTGAGTCTAACCAAACCACTTCCTCCTTCACAGCCTGATAAAAATACAGACCACAGCTGTCTTTTTTCGTGATGAAGATTATCAGGAGAAACACACCACCTTTATGCCTCTTTATAGTTGGTGGAACATTGCTATATACTATTTTAACCATTACACATATATTTACTGCAGCTCAAAAACATGTAGTTACTCCGTCAGATTCATTTAAAAAATATCACAAAATAAAGAACCTTGATTTTATTTATTTCAGCTTTTGTATATGTATATGTTATGCGGGATATTTACAGTAAAAGTCAACAACTCATTCATAAGTAAAGAAGGAAACATTCCCTTTCAACCACATAGCGAAGTTAAAACTGGCACACATCGGAAAGTCACGTTCGAGACAATGTGCAGACACAAGTGAGAAAAGGGAAGTGAAAGAGGCTACGTGTGAAATCAAATGTGCCATCAAGTGATTAACTAGTTGCAAGAGAGAGACTGAACTTCCGTTTGAAGAAAATGTGGCTGCATCATAGTTCAGGGAGGACGTATGTTTGCAGGCCGACCCTGAATGCAACATCTCCCCGTTTCCCTGGACAACAGTCCTATGGAATACCTCCATGTGAACACACTAGGGGTGTAACGGTTCACAGAAGTCACGGTTCGGTTCATACCTCGGTTTGGGGGTCACGGTTCGGTACGGTTTCGGTACAACAAGGAAAAGCAAAAAAATGTCCCAAATGCATAATTTTTTTTGCTGTTATTTATTTTTTAACAGTAGTGCAAGTTTTGGTATGAAAATAAGGAACTCTAACATTTGGAATCATTAACTGTATTACACAGTTAAAAACAAACCACAAACAGTAACACACACACTCAGATAGCCATATTATTTGTAATGGCTGATGTCAAACAAAAAGGTTCAATAAGCTGTACAACTAAAAAGAATGTCTTGAAAATATTAAAATAAATAATAAGAAAGTGTTTCAATCACAATCAATAAAAGGCAATACAGAACTGTATAACATCTCCTGATGTCAAAATATAAAATAAATACAATGATACATATAAAACAAAATAAAATCTGTACCTTTAGAAGCAATGTCTAACATGTGTAATTAACTTGTGAGTGTGTGAGGCCATTATGCCTAACTAAAGGTACTCAAGCTTTACTCTATTTAAGTTTTTCTTCAAAAAGATGAGTTTGTCTACGTTGTCAGTAGTGAGGGCAGATCTGTTGGCGGTAACTATGTCACCTGCCGTCGAGAAAACCCTCTCGCTGGGGACTGAGACTGACTCGGAGGTGATTGAGCATGTTTGACGTGTTACCACTAGCATACCGCACCGCTGTAACAACGGCGACACACCGCCGACACACCGCCCTCGTCCGATCCACAACTCGCTCCCCATCGTTATTGTAGTCCACAGGGAACCCGAAATGTTCCCACACAGCTGATTTAAAAGAAGCAGGTGGGTTCTAGCTCCTGTGTGTTATCTGAACTCGCCATCTATGGCCATAGCTGCTAACTTTTCTTCTTCATGTATTGTGTTCGTTTGTTGTGTTTTCTTCTTGATCTGTTATTTACGGGCGGCTGGCTTTTCGGTGCAATACCGCCCCCTGGATTATATATAGTGTAGTGGATACTGCCCTG
>CALSBZ010044262.1:60366-75232 GCA_943591055.1 Gobionotothen gibberifrons
CACACACACACACACACACACACACACACACACACCTTTCTGCCTCTGTTACTCGAGTCAAATCACACAGAAACAGCCCGGCCATGTCAGCTATACACTTCTAAATATCTTTGTTTGACTCGTCTACTCAGAAAACCTCTCAGCATTCTTTAAACGCTGACTCATCGCTTGCCCGGCATAGTTTATCCCGCATTGTGGAAAAAGTGGAAAAGAGGTTTGGCCAAGAACTTTTTTTCTTTTTCTGTTGTGTGACCACTTCAAGAGTGAAGATGAATTCCTTCCTGCTTCAGAGGCTGGCTCTGTGTGTGTGTATGTGTGTGTGTGTGTGTGTGTGTGTGTGTGTGTGTGAGAGGGGGGGGGGGGGGGGCTACTGGCAAGCTTAATGCCCATATTTGGAACCATCTCACCTCTGTCCTCCTCACCGAGCTCAATTCCTTTTACAGGTTGGAGCACATCCTCCTCGGCTCGGGACGAGGTCTACTTTTCTGAGGAAGAACAATTCACTAAACAAAAACTCCCCCCTTTTACCTCCCCTGACTTTCACACTCTTTCTTTAACAAGACTTGTTTCCACAAAGGTAACAAAAGACAAAGCAGAAAATAACACAAGGCAACACCTAATCATATTTCCTGCTTTCCGTTGAGTGTGCAGACTTTGACCCTACGTTAGTCTCCTTGGCCGATACTGGCCGTTTTGATAATAGCTGTATAATGTTGTACACCTTCAAAAAGCAGAACACCAAGTTTGCGATGGTATACAAACTTAAAGAAAAGAGTTTCAGTGCTCTTGAAGATCTTGACTACTAGTTGTTCTTCTAACATGAAACATTGCAGTCAATGAGAAATGGTGGCTTGAACACTCAGCTGACTATTTGCACTACACAAGCATAAGGACAGTATCAATTTGCGGCACAGCTATGTAAACCCTGTTACTGACTGAACAAAACCGCACAGGTAACATTCAGGCCAATGTTCACCCATGACTGAGCATCGAGGATTAACTATTTTAGCAAACACATCTTTAACAAGAGAACAGTCCTCTCAATTGACGACAACATAGAATCCCCAAAAGAACTTCTTATAGACTAGACGCTTAGAGAGAATGGTCCGAAAGAGACGGGTTACAATAATGAAGTATTAAGGAAGTTAGCATCACAACGGGTTTTTTTTTCGATTGGATTACTGAAGAAAATAACTTCTGTGGCAAACAAACATTTATGACACTAACACGTTTTGTTCAGCAGGATAATCTCCACATATTAACACCACTTTATGATTTTTGAAGTAAAAAGCTAACGTTAGGCTATAAAAGGAACTAGGTTTCAAGTTGGGCGTGATGATGCTTAGTCGTCTCATTTAGACACATGAGAAGAACAAAACGTTAAAATCTATTGTGTTAACCACAGACCTCATTTCAGTTTGACAACCAAAAACAAATTCAGAAAGCCATTGCTTCCTGCAGCTTCAAGGGCGGCAACAACTGCCTCCTCTCTAAACAATTTGAAATGCTCCGCGGATCAAGAAAAAACACTAAAGTGTCATCCATGCAGAAAATTATTATTTGACTGAAGAACTTATTCAAAACCGGTTCTCCTTTTTCTAAACAACAGCGCAGAGTGTATGTGTTGCCAAACAGAAAAATGAAAGTGGTCACCTGCAACCTCTACAGTTTTATCTGATGCACCCTTTGTATATCAGCAATCACCATCATCCCAGATAAGTGAGGTTGGACCTAAACGATAGAAATGTTTAGGATGGCTGACAGCAGGAATCTGTTTTTATACTAACTGGCATCCATTAAGCATCGGGCCTCAGATGAACCTGATGTCTCTTTGTGTCCATTAGCTGTGCTGACCATACAATACATCACTACAGCGTTTCTGCCCACAACAATCTTAGGTTTCACTACAGAGTTATACCCAGGCTCCCCATCAGCTGGATGATGTCACTCAGTCTGTCTAATGCAGACACAGGGTTTGTAGATGTGTCTTTAACTTCATTTGGCCACTTTAGCCATTTCTTCTGCTTCACTTTACATTGGCAATGGCCTGCTCTAGTGCTCTTTCACAGTGCCTTTGTTTTGTGTTGGTACTCCCTTAGAGGGTGATTGCCATTACAGTGCAAGCTTTGACAACCTTTAGAAAACTAAGCGTTTGAACTAGGGATGTCCCGATCACCTTTTTTTGCTCCCGATCCGATTCCGATCATTTGAATTTGACAATTTGCCGATACCGATTTTTCCCGATCCGATCTTTATGCAATGCATTAAGAGAAAAAAAAGGAAAAAAGCATTCAAGTTGTCCCTTAAGGTTATTTTTTCATTTAAATGACAGTACCCAACTACCCATTCTATCCAACATGGATATAGCTTCTTTTTTTCACAGCAGCATTGGATCAGTTCAGTTGTGCTGCATTGGATCAAAATAAAGCTTATCAGTACTCGTTAGCTTACTGCTACTATTAGACACTGCGCCCACTCTGTTGCCAGATTTGAGAGGAATAAGCAACCAGGTCTATGAAAACAAGCCCCAAAGAAGCAACACATACATGATGTTGTGTAATTTGAAACCAAAACTAAGGCCTCAGGATGACTTTAAGACGTGAACATGGTCATTTTTGTTTTGTAACATTAAATAAATAAAAAAATAAAAAAATATTAAAAAAAATCCCCATCCCCGATTTTTTTCTCCCGATTCCGATCTTTTGAAAATCACGTGATCGGCGCCGATCCCCGATCACGTGATCGGATCGGGACATCTCTAGTTTGAACAAACTCTTATTTAGTAATAACATATTTTAAAGCCAAAAACCTACAAATATAGATTACCAAGATGTGATTGGTTTATCCAAATGGGGCATATTTTGGAATTTAAAGTTGATGCTTGGAGTCAATTTAGCCACAAAGAACACACCAACCATTACAACACAATACAAGAACTACAACACCAGCCACAAATAAGAAAACTGCATTTGCCGCCAAGTAGACAACAGTAGGTTTTGTATGTTGAGCAACCTCTGTGGCTAATCCAAGCGGCATAATGGCCTATTTATGAGTGTCAGGGGTGGGAGGGGTAAATTGGTTCAGGGGAGGGGGCCGCAGTGTTTGGGTGTGATGCGGGAGACAAACTCACAAGACTGGTTTAATAACGGAGTGTGTGGAGGGATCATTTAGACACACTGTCACACCGACTCTACCGTCTCTAGGAGGGCATATCAACATGCAACTCTTTATGATGCATGAGACAAACCCATTATTCTAAATGTATTAAAGAAAATAACTCCCACAAGCTCTTTCCAATTATCTCAAATGGTTATTGCTTCTAGGGCGCAGGGCTAGTGTGGGTCTTAGGGTGTGTTTGGTTGAACAACGAAATTAAAAGTGCAGACATTTCAAGTATGCAGAAAGTCTGTTTGCAAGATAAGGTGAATCCTTAACAAATAGCTCTACCTACCTACACACTTAAGTGTCCTTTGATAGAATTGTATTATTTAGTTTCATTGAATGCATGCAGGCGTCAATTCTGATAATGCTTTGCCACTGACATCGGACTTCAAAAGAAAAGGGAAGAAACACTTTTCAGAGGAATTAGAAGAACAAGTAGAGACATGAAACACGCAGCATCCAACACATCACACAAATGTGAACATTACACAACACTAAGGCATGAACACGCAACCACCGCAACCCCAGTGGGTTTCATCTTGTTATCCTTACATGGACATGAACACAGCAATACAGCTAAGTGTCTTAAATTACAGTTACTAACGGCCTGTTGGGACACGAGGTCAAGAACATTGTGATAGAGGAAGAGGATGTGACAGCAAAACGGCTGCAAAGATCACCGTAAGAGCTGCATTCCTTTCCAGTTACTGCCAACGCAGAAAGGAAAAATAAGCTACAGGCGAGACACAAAGGAGTCGGAGGGGGAGGCCACCTCCCTGCTTTTAACGCTGATCAATAAAAAGCTACAGCGAGGAGTGGAGCGGCGTAGCCCAGTTTGGCATCGCTTCCAGGCATGTCCAGCTTTAAAATGAGCTCAGGGAAGTTGTGTGAGGTTGTGAAAGCAGATGCACTACACCTGTCTACTCACGTCACACACGTTAGATCTCGAGCCTGAGGCAGCAGCATACTGGTCTTTTAGTCACAGAGACCCAGTCAGTGAGTCATGGTGGGAGACTGGAGTCACCTCTGACAACAACAATGAATCATTATGCAGATGGTGCACTTCCTGTGCCACCTAACCAGAGCATAAAGAAAGTTGGAATATGATGATACAGTGCTGTTAGCATTCATTTCCATTTGGGAACATTTGCTGGATGTCTCTCGAGTGATGGTGTATTTGTGTTGGCCGGCGTGTTAGCATCGCAAAGTGCTCCCTTGTCAAAAAGTCAACAGGATTTCCCCATTGGATTTTGGATTATCTTATATCTTTAACCGACCTATTTTATCTTGTAGAACAAAAGGTTGCTTTTCTTTAACATGAACCGGAAGTGGTAGAATGCTACATTATTTCCGGGTTTTAGGATTCCTTTCTGCACCACTCCACTGACTGTAAAACATTAAAAAAGGCAGCTTAAACTTTGGGAAGTATTTTCTCAACTGGGTCAAATTGTTGAACTTCTGAATGCACGTCTGTGTCAACATGCGCATACCACAGGGACAAGTAACAAAGAACACGAGCAGAGCTGCATTCCAGTCTTTACCTATTATACGAGGTGACATCAACGGGTCAGACCACAGAGCCGAGATAAAGTGTGACCTGTGATTATCAAGACGGACGTCACTTATCAACAGCTGGGAGAAACCACTTTTAAAAAGGGCATAATGATAACTGAATTTAAACAACAAAGCATTGAACTTACTCTGCGTGTCTAGTTCCTGCAGGGGTTTATGGTTGGGAAGCATTTTGTGCACCCATAAAGCAGTTTGCTTATCTTATTATATCAACAATAAAATGGTGAATCGTTGATGTCAGTGTGTTGTCATGGGGTTGGCAATAACACGGCAGGCATATCTACAACAAAAAAACCCAGTTCTCCTACTTCCACATTTGGGTTGCTTTGCTAGCTAACTCTCACATTAAACTGCCAGTGTGTTCTGCTAAGTATGGTAGCAGTAATCTTTGCTGAGCGTTGCATTAACTTAATTAATGGCCTCATCAGCAGGGCATTTTAAATGCATTACTGTGATTGTGGCAGGATTTCAGGGGGAGCTCAAGTGCCTCCTGTTCCTGCTCTAATCAAAGTTGCCGTGCAGAACTATGTGCAAAACAAATACAAACCCTGGACCAACCCATGTGCAGAGCGGAGGTATATTGTTACACAGCTCTGGAGGTTTGAGATAAAGAACTAGTTTCACAGGTTATCAGCCCTTCGCCGAATTTAACCCGCATCTTGTCAGGGTTTCAGTTGACAAAAGCTGCTCCTTGACATAAGTGACGCGTTTTAAATGTGAAGAAGTGAGGGAAAAGGCAAAGAGGGCCCAGGCTTCAAAGCATGTAATTGCCCACTGCACAGGCTGTAACAGGATGTGGAATTTGTGGAGCTTTTCCCACTGAGCAGCTTGGTGTCTGTGTTCCCAGAGGGAGCTAAATAGTGTGTTTAATGTCCGGCTGGGGAATGCATGACATGATATAAACAGAAAGTGTATTTGGGGCATTGTGCTGCTGAAGGAGCCCCTTTTATAGAGGGGACCCACCATGCACACTGAACCCCTTTCACATGCTCCTATAAACTGTTGTGAATACACTTATATCCTCCTTGTGTTCTGCATGCAGAGGTGGAGAAGTACTCAAAGCTTGTAATTAAGTAAAAGTAGAAATACTCTTCTACAAGTAAAAGCACTGCGACCAAAATGTTACTCAAGTAAAAGTACAAAAGTATTGGCATCTAAATATACTTAAAGCACCAAAAGTTAAAGTAATGATGTGTTTATCAAACTGGTAAAGGTGGAACTTATTTCAACTGTGAATTGAATCAAGGTGTATCAGAAGTATTTTTTAAGTGTTGAGCTTATTGATTATCATTAATATATATATCTGCAAAGTAACAAAAAAGGTACTAGGCTACATAAAAGAAGGGGAATAATAGTACACCATGTACATCTGAATTGTAGTAGAAGTAGAAAGTAGTATCAAATACTCAAGTACAAGTACCTCCAAAAAGTTAATGTACTTAGTTACTTAATACCACTGTTTGCATGATAGAGGTTTAGTTGAGCACTAAAGCTGCCAACACAAACCATGGAGTGTTTGAAACCGATACAAACTTTGTTTTCGTTATCTGGCCGGTTTAACAACCCCAGCCTGGGAATAATGTTCCCAGAAGAAAGCACACATGAACAGTAGGAGCCTGCGGAGATACTTTCTGATACACTAAAGTCAAGTTCTCCGGCAGCAAAGGTCACACAGACCTGCTACACAGCGTCCCTGTAGTTGAACCACACCACCCACTTATTATCTGTTTAATGTGGAAACTACTTGCTCTTCCCTGGCGTTTAAACCCGCTCAAAGAGGTGGCATGGGGTCAGAAACGATCAGCGGTGGCCTTTGTGAAACCCGGTGGCCGAAAAACACAAAATGTAGCAACACAATGCAGATGAAGAGGATCTGAACCGCTTTACCCACCTCATTGTTCGGCCGGAGTGGAGCTCCTCTCTTCAAGTTTGTCCGACTTCAGAGCAGAAGCCCGGCTCTTCAGTACAAAAAAAAGTCCCAAATAAAAAAGAAATCGAGGGGGAAAGGGCGCATCTACCCCCGCAGACGGGGCAGCAGGAGCGGCGTTAGAGAAAGCACACCTCGACGATTTCCTGGTTGTGTGGAGAGGAGGGGTGGGGGGGGGGATACAGTAGCTTGTCAACTCAAATCACTCTCCCACATTGGGTTAGTGCGAGATAAAGAGTGGCACGCCGAGAAGAAGCGGGATGTATCCGAATAAATCAAAACGAGGAAGTTCTCTTATCACACTTTGCGCAGTTTTGCGGTTGTGTTTGCGCAGATTAACGCCGTGTGTTTGCGCCCGGACTTTTCTCCCCGCTTTCTTTCTTTCTGTCGATTCACCCAGTCTGGCCCAACCCGCCAGCTTCAAAGCAGCCTACAATCCCGTGCTGCGTTCACGTGTGCCTCCGAAAAATCAGAAGGATAAGAATTCCCAAGGGGTGTATTTGGATAACATAAAATAAATTATATAATAAAATTATGCAAAATAAAACAAATAATAATAACATAAAATGAAAAAATAATAACATAATCAAATACATGATAAATAAAGTCAATACATAATAAAATAACATAATACAAATTAAATAATAGTTTAAATAATAATAAAAGATAGAATACAATAAAAGTTTGAAGACCTCTAAATCGCTCTCTGTACAAATAAAAAATATAAAAAGTGTTCAAAATCTGAATTTAAGGCTACAATCCCGTGTTGTGTTCAGGTGTGCCTTGGAAAAATCAGAAGAATAAAGATATTGGATAACATTAAATAAATAATAACATTAAATAAAATATACAATTAAATAAAAGTTTGAGGACCTCTAAAAAGCGCTTAAAACATTCATAATAATAATTGTTGTTATAGTTATTAGTATTAGTATTATTAGTATTATTAATATAAGTAGTTTGAAGTCTACAATCCCATGATGCGTTCAAGTGTGCCTCGTAAAAATCATAAGCATCAGGATAATAATTTCCTAGGGGTATAATGGATAAAATAAAATGTAAATGTTTTTATAATTTATTTCAGAATGTTTACATGAAGTTATAAAGTGTCTTTAAGTAGCTTTTAAAATCAATTTCTAAATACAATATTTTATTATAATTATTTATTAAAAAATGGAATGAAATAAAATAAAGTATTATAATAATAGTATATCTATACAACAATAATAATCTAAAGTTTAAACGTGCACATTGTATACAACATATATAATATATAACAAATATATATATATAATATATAACAAATTATGTAAAATATGTTTATTACAACAGCATGAGTGATGATGCACAAATGATTGCTCAAAAACAACATTCAGGAGTGTGAGCGGTTCTGTTTCATCGGCTGTTAGAGTGAACTAAAACAATCTCTGTATGTTTACAGAGCCAACAACTCAATTATAGGAACTTAACACTTTGTTGTATATATTGAAGGTGATGGGTTGACAACATGTTGTTTTTTGAATAAAATAATTGTGTATATTTTATTTTCATTTCATTTTAAAATCCCCTTTTATTAGTATTTGCATTATTCATGAATTAAATGTTACTTGTAATAAGTGTGTTAAAAATACTAACAGTACCAAAAGTAAAACAACTTCAGAATCATGTATATTACATTACTGCATTACTATTATTATTGATGCATTAATGTTTGTTTTTCCTTTGGTAGTTTTAATTTCCCACATCAATTGAAGGCAGCATCTCCTCCACACCAGGGGCCTACGCCCTGCTGGATGTCTGGGTTACTTCAGGTTCCTTCTCTGGCTTTGCTCCAGACAGACTTTCTGTAGCATGTAGGAGACATAATAAAAGATGTAATCAGATTGCTGTTACATTTCTAGACATTGTGTATCACCAGCAGGATCACAATGTTAGTAAAACACTAAAAAGAGCATATAGTGTTTGTTGTAAAAGGATCAGATGTTATTTTATTTTTGTAAGATGTACTGTCCTGTAGGCTAATACTTTAAATGTGAATCTATACGCCTACTGCCTGAATCTGCTTTATGGTTTTCACTTTCTTTGGTTCATTTGTTCTGTTTTTAATTGAGTAGGTGAACTTATATGTACATAAAATAGTGTGTGTGAGCTTAACTGTGTGTATTAAACTAAAACGGAGTATTTTCTGTCAGCTCAGATTTGATTTCTGCTTCTTTAAACTGTAGTATGTCCTCATGTGTTTCATTGTTGGTGTATAGGCGCCTGAATATGCTGAATGAAAGGCAGATTTTCCTTTCAATAAAAGACACATTTTTTATCCTAAATATCTTGGTTTCTTATATTGTGATGCTCAGATTACATTTTTGAAGTAACCGTCCCACCTTTCGGCTCTCTGTAAGAGCTCCTCCTGACGGGGACAGAAGTGGAAGAGAGGAATGCATTACGTCGGCCTGGCATGTGTAAACATCCAGAAAGCTAATATGCCTTCAGTCTCACAACACACACACACTTACACACACAAGCTGACATCTCTGAGCAACTGTTAGTCTGCTATTTCTTTTTTAACCATGTGTCCCCTGTTAACAGTGGTACTCTTGTTAGACTTTTGAATGCAACATTTTTACTTGTAACAGAATATGTTTACACTTTGGTTTAGCTACTTTTACTTAAGTTAAAGAAACAGTGCATCAGAAGTTGTGTTTTTTGTAAACTGTGTTTATTAAAGGGGCCATAATATTCTGCTCATGTTCCATATTTGTATTTAGTGCCCTTACTGTGTTTAAAGCAGCAATCAGAACATCTTTGTCCCCATTTACCAACTGTTATTTCATTCATTTTTTGTTGCAAAACATTTTGTAATGCAATATGTTTTTCAAGTTTTATATAAGCTTAATGTTTCTAAAAAGTAATGTATTTAATTCTTATTTTGTATCACTATAGTTTTAGTAAAACCATTTTTTTTCATATTAAATATCTTTATATATATGTTTTCAAGTTAGTTTTGATGTTTTATATTATTATTTTATTTAACCTATTTCATACATAATAGGAATGATCAGATTCACGTCCCTCTGAATCACGCACATAAATTAATAAATATGTAAATGTTTCTTCTTGTGTTTATTTATTCCTGTATATATTTTTTTCACATTTATACATTTTTTTATTCCGGTATTTATTCTGTATTTATGCATTTATTTATGTTTTACTTATGTCGTGTTCTGTCCTCCATACCTGTGTACTCGTTGTGTGTACAAAGGTACACATTCACACACAATCAAATCACAGAAAGACGTATAGTTGGGCGTTCATTGTTTTGGAAACACATCGGTGGTCCAGAGGTATATGTGTTGGTTTCATGAAGGTGCTTGAGGTTCAACACCCAGGGGGGGGGGGGATATATTTTCTCTTCTGCTATGCTGACGTTAAATCTGGAGAAATTGCCCCCACCACTTTTTCTAACAAAGTGACGCCCATGTACACATGTCTGTATCCTGGACTATCTCTGATTATTGTGTCTCCAAGTGTCCTCCATGTTTTCTCTCTGCGGCTGGCGCTGACCGACTGACGTCATGCTGTGGAAATAAAGCTGTGTTTCAGTGTGCAACCTACAATTAGTGCATGACTGCTGCTGAATCTTTACGAGCTACTTTCTGGGAAAACTTTTTGAGACTGAGCCTCCACACGTGTTTGACGTTCATCCAAGATCTGGAGTTAATATCTGCAGTAAGTGCACACTCAGCAGATGAGGGTACAAAAATCGGTTTACTGTAGCTTCAGTTCAGCAGAGTCAACAGGAAGTGAGTACTCAGATCCTTTACTTCAGTGAAAGTAGCAGTAATACATTGGAAAAGTACTCAATCACAAGTCAAAGTGCTGCATTCAAAATCTTAACTGCAAAAGTACATTTCCCGCTGTGCGATGGATAAAGGCTTTCTGATTCTGAAATACTCAGATAAAGAACCTTCAATTACAAAGTACTTCAGTAAATGAATCTCACCACTGGTTTGTAGGGAGGCTGTTATGTAAACAGACTGCACTCATGTCAGAGACTTGTTGAAGCATGCAGTCCTGAGGCAGCGTCAGAAAGCCTCCGCTGAATAAAGAGAGTAGAATAAAGAGAATTACACAACTGAGGCTCAGTCGAGGGAAAAAAGGCTGGATCTGAAGTATGCAGTATGTATAACCAGCAGGGATTAGAGCTGACAGTGTAAACGATTCCAGATGTTATTTAAGTAGGTTAAAAAAGGAACACAAAAATGTATATAAATAAGAATGAAAATTGAGTAAAATAAGGAAAATAGGCTAAATGTGAATAAACTAAATAAAGCAGGAATACATTGTGAATAACATGAAATAAGATATAATAATAATAATACAAAATAAAAGTATAATTAAATAAGAACAAAATAAATATAAAAAATAATACATATAGAATAAAATCGTGTTTTTAAAGTACAAACACTGTCAAAGCTCTGATTCAAATACGACCCCAAAGTTCTTAAGTTCAATTTTGAGTCTTTGAGCTTTTTGTGGTCTTCCCTCTCCTGTAGTGTGTTATAGGTTTGTGTGCATGCAAATGGTCTGCAAAGGCTAAAATCCCTGTGTTCCCTCCAGTGGGAGTTTCTCTCCCACAGACACATTGCACATGATAGGCTAAGGGGCGGGACATGTCTAAGTGGTTGACCAAGCACAACAGAGCCAACCAGCTAACCAATCAGAGCAGACTGGGCTCTGGTTCCAGACAGAGGGTGAAAAGAGGTGCTGCAGCACAGGCAGTATGAGAAAAATAAAGACCTTTTTGAACATTAAAGCATGGAAACATGTCACAGTAGAGACACCAATACTAATATGAACCTGAAAATGTGCAGAGTATGTCTATAAAAAGGGCATCAAACTGAAATATTTCTCTCTCCATTTCTGTTTGACGGGAGGGAGTGTGACTGGAGTCTGTAGAGGAGCGAGACTCAGCTTAGAGGTCTGGGCTGGAGGCCAGTTTACGGCCACAGAAGGATTTTAGAGAGAGTCCAAGTGACGTGACCTGAAATGTAGGCCCTGAACTCATCATGGGGTCAAATCCAGTCGTTACACTCTGAGGAAGTACTTGGCCTATTTGTGGCTACAGTACAGTAGTAGTATTTTAATGAAGTAAAACTGTTAAGTACTCTGTTACAATTAAAAGTCCTGCATTTCAAAATGTTACTGAAGTACAATTTAAAAAAAGTATCATGGCAATGTACCAAAAGTAAAAGTACTTTTTATGCAGAATCATATATTATATGACAGGATTATGATTATTGATGCATTCATGTGTTCATCACAGCTGGTAAAGATGGAACTAATTGTAATTACTTTATATACTGCTGCTTCATATCTGAACCTATATTTATATGTTCATTTGATTTATTAGCTGATTTATATGTTGGTTAGCTAATAGTCTAAATCTGGCAAAAAGGTGTCAGATAAATACTCAAGTAAAAAGTATGAAGTAGCATACAATGAAAAATAACTTTGTGTGCATCTGATTACAGGATGCTTCAAAGGTCAATTAAATGTGTTACAGTTTTTAGGACATGCTATAATTAAATCCAAAAAGGCTTTGTCACAAGCTAAGTGATGGTCTTTTTGAAAACTAGGTGCACTATATTTAGAATCCACTAGAGGGCGACATCATCTTAGATACAGTACTTCCCTTTGGAAAAGTTCCTGTTGTGTTTCTGTATTTTCTAATGTTGTGTAATGTCTTCTTTTATGGTTTGCCAATGTTTCTGTGTTGGTCAACTCTTCTTGAAAAAGCAAAAAAGGCAAAATTCTATTTTATTTGTATTTACTTTACTATTTTATCTGTTTTATTGTGTTGCATTGTTGGAGGAGCCTGTGACCTAATATTTTCATTGATATATCTACACTGTAGCTATGTACAAATGACAATAAAAGCCTTGAATCTATCATTGTGGATGGCTGCGGCTCAGTGGGGTAGTGCACTGATCTTCGCATCAGGGGAGAGTAAGTTCGAGTCCAACTGCAGTCAGCGTGTCATTGTGTCCCTGGGCGAGACACTTCACCCCAAATGTCTCCTGTGGGGACTGCCCACAGTACCGAACGTATGGAAGTCGCTTTGAATAATAGGGTCTAACAAGTGACATGTCATTTTTTAAGCTGCATCAATTGCAGATATGTCTTCAGGTAATCTGAGAAACATGTAAATACATTATCCTAGATGCATTTTAGATATACTAGACAGTTTCTATATTTCATAAACATAACAAAACTATTCGTGTTCTGTTTTTATAACATTACATTATTCTATTACTGTTACGTTCCCTCCTGGACTAGGGGTACAAAGGGAAGTAACACATTATAAAAATAACCGAGAAAGAGAGGAAACTGATTTCTGAAGCCACAAGGTGATGTTTTAATCAACCAAAAAGTAAAGAGGGCTCACCAGCCAATTTGCAAAGTAAACTAATGATAAACAAAAAACAACTTTCTTATTAAAGAAAGTGACTAAAAGTACACAAGATACAAAGGTACACATCTCCTAACAATTAACAAAACACAGGTTAAACTCTAAGGTCTCACACAGCGAAACCACACATGCTGCACTGGTCACACATGCTGCCCAGAGGAGGAGGGGGGAGACTGCAGCCTTCCTCAGGTCCTTTATAGAGGCCATGATTGGGGATTGGGAGCACCTGAGGGAGAGGCTTGCACCTGGAGAGAGACACACACAAACACAACACGGCACGTAACAATTACGTTCAGTTATTTTAAACACTTTGCCTGCTTCTGATGTTCTGATAAGTCCAAAATAAAATGAAAATGTTCCTGTTTTTTCGTCAAAACACTGAAACATGTAAGAATGAAAGGGATTTAGTAAAAAACACAAGACATCTCGGAGGAAATGTCCTAAAAGTGTTCAGTATATAAAGCTATATTGCAAAGCTGCTGAACAAAGCACCTCTGCCGTAGGAATATATATGTTTTTAAATGTAGCAGGTCAAATCAAGGTCAACTTTATTGTCAATCTTTCAGTTTGTGTGTACAGACAGAGATCGATGTCTCCCACAATCCTATATATACACAATCAACAGACACATTTATACATATGCACACATTAAGACATAAATAAAAGGTGAACACCGTAGCAGGTGAACACCAGCTTTCCTAAACAAACATGCTGTGTTTGCTTTTAATTCATGTGTTAAACTAAAATAGCATTTGTAAAATAATATATATAATTTAAGAGGACACATTTTTTATCCTAAATGTCTTATTTTCTAAGGTCACATTGTTCTGTTGTCTTAAATAATACACATTACTGAGGTAATAAAGTACAACACATCTTATGGATATTTATTTTCTCTTAGATTTATTCAGAATGCATTTGATATTGAGGTAATCCAAAAGACAGTAATCAGGTTACATTTCTTTTTTATTGTGATACTCAGATTAATGAAATGTATTCAAGTAACAAATAGATTACAGATTACATTTTTTAAGTAACCCTCAACACTGCTGAAGATACTAAAGGGTTATTGTGCAGACTCATAATAGATCATCTCCAGTAAAACTGTTATTTAAACTGTGTCATTTCTAAAGGTCCTGGTGTGAGTTTAGCCAGTGGCGGCTGGCCCATAGGGCACGATAGGGCGCCGCCCCCCCTAAACCACACACAACAAATTATTAATAATAATAATAAAAATGTATTATATATATTGTCAATATTTGTGTGTTTAAAATATGGAATGCACCCAGAAATATGTGTAAAATATGATTTAAAAAATAATTTGCACAAAATATATGCTTTTCCTGTACACTGTATGACTGAAGTTCAGTGCTGGGGCGATGGAGAAATCGCCCCACAGAGGCGGGTCTGTAGCAGGTTGCTGATTCAAGATATGAACGTGTGTCATAAAATGTAGCCAATCAGGGTCCTCAAAACTACTGGAGGAGCACCTAGCCACCGTTTTTAAAGGCACGTCAAAGACGTACACCACATTGATTTTAAGAATAAGAATAATTATTATTCGTTTGTTACATCTTCTACTTTTTGTATTACTGTTGATTATACCATTGTATATTTCCATATATATATATATATTATATACATCATATATATATATATATATATATATATATATATATATACATACATACATACATACATACATACATACATACATACATACATACATACATACA
>CALSBZ010044262.1:82621-95428 GCA_943591055.1 Gobionotothen gibberifrons
GTGTGTGTGTGTGTGTGTGTGTGTGTGTGTGTGTGTGTGTGTGTGTGAGAGAAAGAGAGAGAGACGGCAATGTAGGCTACACTATCTACACAGCAGTAGTGAGACATTGAGAGATTGTCTTTCCGGCCAGAGACAGACAGACGCCTGGGGGTGCACAACCCACCCACCTGCTTTCAAAGGGTGGCAGGTCTACCTGTGGAAGCCACTTGCTGAGGATAATGGAGGCCTGTGTGCTGCTGAGAGACCCAAGTGTGTAGGATTGATTTCCAGAGCTGTTCTTAATCTTTGTAAGCACACCTAGTTTAGCCAAAATACTTACAACTTAAACTGTGGGCATGTAAAGTGAGCTCAATGTATGCAATTAGAAGAGCATAGAATCACGTAAAGCAAGTAAATCAAATGGACAGCGAGAATACATTACTCTGAAACAACGGAGTGATGTGCAAAATGACAAACTCTCTCCTAACTCTCTTGTTCTCCTAAAAAATACACTATTCTGTTTTCACATAAAATAAAAAGTTAACAATTCTGCGACTCCCCCTCCTCATTTTACCGTTCGTGCAAATAATGTAGCTATACTGTTTCACTTTACATTGATTTTGGTGGTGAAATCTCACTAAGTGGCCTAAAGTGAACACAATCAAGAACAATGTCAAGAAAAAAAACATCTAATTGGCTTATAGCTGAATACTCAATGCTGATTGTTGCATTTGGACATTAGAGGTCTACTCTTTTTCGCCAGCAGACCGTGGTACGTTCAATTTAACGTCAGCTGTGGAAAATAAAACATTAGTTTTCCTTCATCAGAAAACACCAAGGAAGACCAACAGGAAGTAAACACTAACAGGAACAAAAGAAGAAGACAGACCGGAAGTAAACATTAAAGGGAACAGCAGAAGAAGACAGACAAGAAGTAAACACTAACAGGAACAACAGAAGAAGACAGACAGGAAGTAAACACTAAAGTGAACAGCATGAAGACAGATTAGTTCGCCTTACGTTATCCCTTATCAACTTTTATCACCAAATTGTGTCAGTCCAACTGAGTTTTTTTTTTCATGAATCAGTATAGGTTGTGATTATTAGCTCTGAAGTAATCAGTGGAGCTGTCAAAAAGCGATTGTTTATTACTCTAAAAGCAAACAGTATCATCTTACTCCTGCCTCAGGGTATAAAACTCTTTTGTGTGCCATAAACCTGTTGACATTCACAGCTCAGACACAATCACTGATGACAATATTCTTATCTTCGCATCCATCTATACTGAGAGTCTGCCAACAGTGAAGATATCCATTCCCCTTTGCTCAACCACCAGGCATGTTTCAGGTTTGGAGAGGGGACGGGCCGGGGTCTTCTGATATAAAGAGGCCATTGTATCACAGAGGCAGCCGTCCAGAAAGCTGCCTCAATCTGTATCTGCGAACAATAATAATATGCTAGTTTCTTATATGAATGTAGTGAGAGGTGAGGGAAAGGTGAGCAGATCTGCAGGTGAGTCATGCTGAGGTTATGTATCAGTCTGTCTCCACATCATGTCTCTTCAGGAAAAGCTTCAGGTGCACATTTGAACTGTTGATATTTGAAAAAAAATCTCCATTTCAAAAATAATACTTCAAATAAAATGAATCAGTCTATTTGGTCCCTGTCTGCACTATAACATCGCCAGAATGAAACATTTAGCACAATAATACACATACAACACTAACGAGGAGAAAATAAAACACAAATACAAATGCATTGTTTACCATTGAATTATATGCAGGATAAATAAATTCATTTAAAAAAAATCCAGCATTAAATTAGATCATATTATATATAGTGTATTTATCCCAAATTTGGATTTTTTTCTTCTTCTAATGGCAGCAGAAAGTTAATAACACATGAGTTACAATATGATAAATACAATACAAGTACAAACAAGGTGAACATAACTATATATCAACAGTAAAAACATGAATAGAATATGTATGTTCTGCTGTTATGTATACATTTAGAGTTTATGATTATCTTGTATTTGATTCATTTTATTATGTGTATAATTGTTGTCTCTTTTCTTTAAAGTACACAAATATAACTACTTTTATTAACTCGTTTTATCAGCACTTGCACAGCATTTTAACTCTAGGTCTCATCCTGCGCAAAAAGAATAACTTCAAACAGATTCGTTTTTATTTTGATACATTTTTTGATTTTATTTTGCAGATAATTCATGCGTGCAAACAACTCAATTTATATACTGAGTGTATACATATATCTGGAAAAAACACATTTCAGTGAATGAAAAATGACACTGTCCTTATTATTAATATGTACATATTTTTTTGCACAATTGTGGAAGATGGCATTTCGAAATCCACCTTACTGTTTATGTGTCAGATATTCTTTAGTTAATTTGACACAGATTGCACAACACACGTTATGATGAAATAATACAAGTCAGTGCAAAACATTTCCCATTTTAGTTCATATATATATTTGAATTTAACACGGAAATTATTTGGGAAATGTTGTGGGATATTTTTCATTTACGCAATACAATCCAGTCTGCAGGCCCTTATAAATGGGCCTTTTTTTCAATCACACCTCTACAGCAATATTTTAAATATTTAATGTCTTTTACTCTATTTTTCTATATTCCAAGACAAAGAGGGGCTTGAACTGACTTGAGGGCAGTAATTCGGAAAGTCATTGCAGAATCCTCCCAGCTCTGAGTGGCCGCTCTTGGATAAAAACTGTCCCGGAACAGAGATCTTGGCCGAGGCGCACTCCTCTGGGCACGGACTGAACGCCGCGGCACAGGGGATCTGGTGAGAGTAAAAGTAGCTGGCTTGTCCAGAGATCATGTTAAAAGAGTAGGGGTCCGACAGAGGCAGGGTACACGCGGGGATGGACGTGGAGAAAGCGGTGCACGCGGTGCCAATCTGATGGCGTCGAGATTGCGCGCAGCTGAGTCCGATGTAAGACATCTCCTGGTGGGTCTGCAGGAACCGATCTGCATCCGCGGCACTGGACGCACTCAGCCGCTGGGAGACCATGGAGGTGGCGTGGTTTGGGAACCGCGGTGTCAGGTAAGTCCCCGTGCCAAGGTGAGTGCGCACTGGTGTTTGGAGAGGAAGAAACGGTGGCCAGTAAAACGAACCAGCGGCGGCTAAAGTCACACTGGTGGCGGTGCTGGAGGACATCAGGCGACCTCCTCCTCCTCCTCTTTTTAACGCAAGCTTGGTCCTGGATCCAGCCGTGGCTCTGCGCCGGAGCTTCCCAGATGTGCCACCAATAAACACGTCCTCGCTGCAGGGGTCCAGCATCCAGTAGTTGCCTTTCCCCGGGTCATCGTAGTGGCGCGGCACTTTAACGAAACACTTGTTCAGGCTCAAGTTATGCCGGATTGAGTTTTGCCACCCCTGTCTGTTCTGTCTGTAATAAGGGAAGTTTTCCATGATGAACTCGTAGATGCCGTTCAGAGTGAGCCGTCGCTCCGGGCTCTGACGGATCGCCATCATGATGAGCGCGTTATAGCTGAAAGGAGGTTTCTCAGGTTTAATGCTTTCTTCTTCTCCTCCTTTCTTCTGAGTCCCCTCTCGTTTCCCAGTCGTAGGCAGGGGTTTGCTCCCCCCTTTACCGGTGTCAAAGTTTTTCTCTTGGCTGAGTTTCTCCGGAGGTTTCTGGGACGCAGAAGGAGTCTCCTCGTCCATCACTCCCTCTCGTCTCAACAGCAGGCTGCTGATGCTGAATGAGGATTTGTGGAAAAATCGGTCAGAAGTTTTCAAGTCCGCCATATCTGTCATAAAGTCCTCAAAGACTTGCAGTGATGAGAGCAGAGCGACTCACTGAACTCTGATGCAAAGCGGTGAGGAGCCAAAGACACAGAGAGAACAAATGCGCATGATCAGAGGAGCGTTACAGAAAGTATCTCAAAGTGACACAAGTGGTGCATTCAACAGCCTCTTATTTCCAGAGTTGGGGGGGGGGGTTACTTAAAAAATCTGAGTATCACAATATAAAAGAAACCATCTCCAAGTGGTTGACCAATTAGAGCAGAGCGGCTAGCTAACCAATCAGAGCAGACTGGGCTCTGGTTTCAGACAGAGGGTGAACAGAGGTGCTGCACATTATGAGAAAAATAAACACCCTTTTCAACATCAAAGGAAGCAAACATGTCACAGTAGAGACACAATATACTAATTTGAACCTGAACATGAGCATAATATGGCCCCTTTAACCCATTCAAGAAAAACAATCACTTTCAAAAAGGCCTTTAAGTCACTCATTGTCCATTGTCAATAGAAACAAATCCATATAAACTGGATAATAATTGAGTTGAAGAGGCGTTTGAATAAAGGATAAAATGTTGTCAATCTGTGTGACTGATCGGTGAACTCTCGGGTTCACTTATAACACTTCCGGGACTCATGAAACTCAACCCTGCACAAGCCTTTCCCTCGGGGCTGGCCTCATCGCGCTCTTTTACTCTTTTCTTCCTGTGCACCTTCTCTGACACCATGATTTGGCAAAATGCCTTTAAAAGTATAAGAAGACGTGTGACCCAAAAGGATCTCGTAAAGAAGTAAAGCGCACTGCACAGAAGCATGTTTGGAAATATCTGTGAATAGTGCAGGGTAATTCCACTTATAACTAAACATGTTATTGTTTAAAAGAAACTGAAATTACTTGATTAACTTCCCAACATACAGGTAGAAGAAGTATAGAGATCCAAATGTAAAGTAATAATACCACAAGAAACACTAATCTGTTGAAAGATAAACTGTCAGTTTGTGAGGTTTATTTATTTAATAATCAATGCAAAGATAAACCTAACAATTCATTTTTTATTAACACTTATAAATCCCCAATTTCTTTAAATGTAACAGTAATCTGATTACATGTTGTTTTATGTAACGGGTAGGGAATCTTTGTTTTTGTATCCTGATTACTCATTACATGTAATCCAATACTCCCCAACACTGAAAAATGGAAACGTTGACTTTAATTAAATGTATTACGTCAACAGATTTCACATGGTTAGTTTAAAGCAATAATATTAAACTAATCTAAAAACAGTTAACGTTTCAGTTTTTTCCCTATACAACTGGAACAACTGCTTCCTCCTCCTTTCGGACACATATGATTTTTTTATTATTATTATTCATATGAAGACTTTTTTTTGTTGAATATATAAATATTATCATGAATGTGGATTAAAAAATACTGTATTTTAACAATACGGTATTCTGTTTTTCACATTTGTTATTTTTTTAATCTGTTCGAAATAAAGATTAAAATGAAATAAAGATTGAAATGAACAAACCACATTAAAGACTGTTCTAAAGTAATCCCCTCCTATGCTGTGTTAGACAGTTCATATGTCAGACATCAAACATGAGGAAGTACACATTTAATCTGTCATCATTACACCTCCTCTTTAGTTGATTTGAGATGAGTCTTCCTCCATAATCCCCGCCGCGCTACACAAGTGAGCACTTGTTGGGAATGTCTCAGACAGACTCTAGAAAGCACACCTTGTTTTTCTTAATACCTGTAATCCCCTGGTTTATATTTCTTTGTTTAATATTCGATATCATGTCTTGTGTTGTTTACAGTGATTTATCATTAGCAGCCTCTATTACAATTATGAAACAGACTAACACAGTTACAGTTGGACAACTTTATCCCTGAGTGTCACTAAACCCTCAATCCCAGCTGTGTGCGTCATTTTCCGTTATGTTTTGAGCTTCTTGCAGCGTTTTGTTTATGCAGCGCTTTTAGTAAACGTTGTACATTGGTGAAGATGTTTCTTAATCTGCATGTGTTTTGGCACATTTCTGTTTTTATATGTGTATTGTTGTCACTGAAGCGGCAGTGTGTTTCTGCTAATGGAAATGTTTAAAAATCTGAATTCAAAATCTCAGACACTCAAAATCACACAAGACACTTTTTAACGCTGTTATGGACAATCTGCAATAAATGCACATTTTATGGACAATCTTGCACCAAAGTTATTGATATTGAAGTGACTGTTATTTTGTGAATATTGATTGTTGTTGTTTTTTTAGCTTAAATGTGTCTGTTGATTGTGTACAGTATATAGGATATACATATTTTATACATATCTGTATTACTGTATCATTTTACATTCGGGATTGTTAGAAACGTCATTTCGATCTCTCTGTCACAAACTGAGTAAGATTGACATTAAAGTTGACTTTGACTTGACTTTTAGGCTGTTGTAGCGTGTTTGAACCTGTCGGGCCACCGTACAATTGCATTAAAACACAGCTCTATCAAAGACAATTGTTGTAGGCCTCACATTAGTAAAAAAGTAAAATAGTCCAGAAAATATAGCATTTATTTCCAAAAGATTTGAATCCTAAGCGATATCATCTTTTAAAGTTGAGCCTAATGCCTTGTTATAAAGCAAAGATAACTGAAATGTATTGCCTGCCATGTTAATACTGCACTAAAAAGAAGCATCGCAAAGTTAAAGAATGTGATAAAAAAAAAAGAAGTTATAAACATATTTATTGAAGTGCATTGATTTTAGGTAACTTTTAATTGATAGTTGCTTAATTTATTATAACATAAGTCATTGTGAGCAACTTCAAAGTTGAATGAATGAATTGAATATTGTTTGCAGAGCTGAAGCCTGTAGTGGTGGCTCCCCCTGTCTGTCAGCCTGTGAAACATTCCCTCACTGGTGGAAAGTCACTCATTTACTCAGTTCCTGTACTTGAGTTACATTTTGGAGTGCTTTTTTTGAGTATTTCCATTTAATACTACTTTATACTTTTACTCCATTACATTCATTAAACAGCTTTAGTGACTTTTCAGATGTTCAATTAAAAAGCATGTGATACATTTTGAAAATAATGCATCTCTAAAAATGAAACTAGTGGACAAACGGTTTAAGGTACAACAAATTAAAGTTATACAATATATTACAAAAAAGTCCTCACATGAATAATGTGTGTATCAAAGCGCTGTTTGTGTACAACAGTAAAATGCTGCTTGATGGTACAATATTACCAATCTAATAATGTCATATATATAATAATATATCACATATTTATTTCTGCAGAGTTAGTACTTTGTATACTTTAAGTACATTTTGCTGACCTGTACTTCAGAGTGTAGGACTTTTACTTTGAATGGAGCATTTTAACATTAATGCTACTTTTACTTCAGAACAGGACCCGAGTACTTCTTCTACCACTGATCATAATCCAGTCGTTTCATATATATGATCCTGAAATGGACCTTTAGGCATAACCAGTACTTTTACTTTTGGTACTTTAAGTATAATTAGATACTCTTGTAACTTAAGTCACTTCTTGAATGCAGGACTTTAGCTTGTAACAGATTACTTTTTCAATTTAGTATGGTTTCTTTTACTTCATGAAAAAAAATCGCAGTTCTTAATCCACGTCTGCTTATTTCAGATGATAAAAAAAAACACAGAGAAAGAGTTAGGGTTAATGTTTTATTTGACTGATCATGTTTATGGCATTAACAAGGACTCTTTGTGAAGCCAGGGAACTGATTGGCCCTTAAAACCTTTAAAGATAAGCCTTATGTGCTCTTCAGTTGTTTCAGCACAGCGTAAAGCTTCGCCCCGGGACATTCAGTGTCTCCCACATCTCGGTGTCCACACAGGCCGAACTGGGGCTTTATGAAGCCCTGAGACACGCCGGACTTCAGCAGCTGCTTGACTGAAGCCAGCGCTTCACAGCTCGGTGCTTCACCTACAATATAAAAGATGCATTGTCATCATATGTGACATCTTAACACATTACATTTCACGCTTTATCCAAAGTAACTTACAATAAGTGCAATAAACCACAAAGATACAAACTTCATTAAAATGAATTAATTTAAACTTGAATCCTCATTTTATTCATTTTCTTTCTTTAGTTTATTCTATTTTCTTTATTTTTTAATTCCTATTTTATTCAGTCCTTCTATCTGTTGGCTTTTATTGGTATTCATGTATTTATTAATCATGAAGTTATATGTGACATGTGGAAGTGTTATTTTTCTCTTAGTTTTTGTTGATGAAGCACTTTGTGTATGAAAAGTGCATTACATTAAAAAAGGAAATTAAAAGATAACATTTTCTACATATACAAGTTTGAAGTCGCTTTAATGACCAATGACATATTTCTATTTCCTTGATATTTCCCCAACAAATGATCTCCGTTGATTAGGAAACAGACAGGACTCACTGACCCGTGAGAACCTTGTCTTTATGTTGCACAATGGATGAAAAGATTAGGAGCACACCTACTTTTAAAGTTGCCGAGGAAGGCCACCCCCAGTGAGTCATGATTGTTGCCTTTGGCATGAGCCCCCACCGCGCCCCAGCCACGGCCCTCGAACACCGCCCCATCTGCTGCCACCAGGAAACTGAAACACAGACAGAGTTTATGGTTAGAGGGCATATTCTGCTCATCTCAGTGTGTGTGGGAGAGAAACTCCGTCTGGAGAGAACACAGGGATTTTAGCCTTTGCAGACCATTTACATGCACACAAACCTATTAACACACTACAGGGAAGGGGAAACACCAGACACATAAAAGGGCCTCTTTAAGGATTGGAAAAAAGTCCAAACTAAAGAGAAAGAACACATAATGAAGTGTCCCTCCATTACGTCCACATTGTAAACACTGTATGAACATCACTCGGAAACCGCATGTCCCTGCAGCTACTCACTTGTACCCGATGTCATCCCATTTTCTCTCAGTCATGTGCCCTCTCTGGATGCTGGCGACGCGGCTCACACACTCGCTGCGGCTGTTGCAGCTTGGGGTGTCCGTGTGGTGGATGATCACTCTCTGAGCACAGGAGACCTTCTCCGGCGCCTGCTTCGGGGGAGCCGCCCCCCACTGCTGCCTCGACACTATTTCCACTGAGGAGAAATCAAATAAATACTTTTTGAAAATGTCATCAGCAGGAGGGTTGGGAGGGTCATGTAATCCTTCTGAGGATCAAAATATGAAAGTTATGTAACCTGGATACTTTATTTTGGATTACCTCAATATCAAATGCAATGAAACACATGAGCACATGCTACGGTTAAAATAAGCAGACATAAAATCTGAACTGACAGAAAATGCTGTTTTAGTTAAGACACACGGTTAAGCTCACACACACTATTTTATGAACATATAGGTTCACCTGCTGAATAAAAAAAGAACAAATGAAGCAAGATAGTGAAAACCATGAAGCAGATTCAGGCAGTAGGCGTATAGATTCACATTTAAAGTATTATCCTACAGAACAGAACAGCTCACAGAGAAGAAATACAATCTGACCTTTATACAACAAACACTATATGCTATTTTTAGTTTGTTGCTATCAATGTAATCTTGGTGGTAATACACCATTTTTAGAAATGTAATCTGACAGCGTCTCCCAGTGTAATGTCTGCAGTGTGAGGATGTTACCTGTAGTTGCCATCTCTCCGTCAATATATGGATTCAGCTTGCTGTGCATCGCCTTATCTTGAGTCGCTCTCAGGAGGCGTGGTCTCGGGGAAATACACCTTCCTGCTTTCTTGTTGTTTCATGCCAATGCACAAGATACATTCCAACTACTCATCTGACTGAGTAATTATTCTACAGTTGCCAAACAGGTCTTTGGAATATACGTGTGTGGATACAAAAGAGGAAGTTGATTAAGCACTCTCAATAACTTACATGGTGGCATTTTTTTTCTTCCCACAAATGAGGCATTAATACACAAGATACATTATGTTTTAAGTCACAGGAGTTTTTAGGGGAAATCAGCTGTTTTGCAATATCAGTCATTATGCGAAAATACCATAGGAAAATACCCATCAAGCCAAATGTAACAAAGTATTATATTTACATCCTTTTACTTGAGCATTTCCATGTCATGCTACTTTATAATCCTACTTATTTAACACTCAGTTACTTTAAACACACTATGCTTATATTAATCATATACATATAACATATTAATCATGTATTCTACAAAGTCTCTGAAATTGGCTCCATATTGAACAACAAGATAAAAAAGTTTGTTCATGTGATAAAAACAGGAACCATTCTGCTACTTTTACTTTTGATACTTGAAGTCCATTAGGCGGATAATACTTCTATACTTAATATTTTTCTGAAATGGGTCATTTTGCAGAATGAGTACTTTTTGTACTACATTTACTTTTGGATTCTGTTGCACTTCTAGTTTGAATTCTGGATCTTTACATGGAATCGAGTGTTTAAAGACCAGAAGTAGAAATACTTTGTCCTAAAATACAAGATAGATCAAAGGTGGAATCCTATCTTGGAGTCCTAATTGACAATTCTCTCTCTTTAAGCCCCACATTCAACAACTGGTGTAAAAATGAAGGATTGGTTTTCTTTGATGCAACAAATAGTTATTGCTGCAACCTTAAGAAGTTCACCTATACAAAACAAAGTATTTTAAAAATAAACATGTGTCCCCTCTGTGTAAAGATATTCTGAACATTTCAGGAACAAAGATTCTCTCACTTTTTGTCCTGATCCATTTATATAAAACCTGTCTGAAAATGAGCTGATCAGATTTTGGCCACTTTATGATGTCATAACGATCTGTTGGCTTGTGTAACCATTAGCCAATCACCAACCAAGGTAACCCCCCCAACTTATCACTTGAATCTCCTCCTAGGAGCACCATTGTGTTCTTTTTAACCAAATGTCTCTCAGAGGGGCGTGGGGAGGGGCTCCTTATTTTCATCTAAAGTAACAGACAGAGAATCAGCACTTTGGAAACAGGGCTGAAACAGAGGGGATTATGGGTAAAGCTGCAATGATCTGTTTGGTGTTTGAAGCCAAACACTTCAGAGACATGTTTTGGATATATCTGAGACCTATAATATATTGATGAAAAACAGTATAATAGGGGACCTTTAATGTCGGTGCTGGACTCTGGAGAGGTTAAGATCAAGCCACTTCAGCCTGTAGCTTTTGATTCCAAAAGCACAGACTTTTGAAGAAGAAGCAAAGAACGAAAAAGGTACCATGGGGTCAGATTAGAATTTTCCAAAGGGTGGTTCGTTTGGCATGACACACTTCAAGTTAAACAAGAAAGTAGAAAGAAAGGGAGGTGATAGAAAACGATGTCCGCTAAAAAGTTAGCAATGATTGAGAGTTGGACCTAAACATTTCAGATGTGTCTCACACAGCACTGTAACTTGTATTCAAGTATCTTTGCTTTTAAATGACTTAAGTGTTTTTAAATGCCATTTTATATAGTTTATTTTAAATGTGTGTTTTTAAATGTCATTTCATTTTTGTAAAGCACTTTGAATTGCCTTAAATAAACTTGCCTTGCTGGAAAAAGTGCAAGAAGAGAACTTGTTTTTACTAACGGTCCCTGAAGTCTACACTGTGCGGGGGCAAAGGGCGTTCGGTTCGGCTGCTCCTTCTGCTTTGAACTAGCTGCAACATGACCTGAAACTCAGATTTAACGGATTTATACAAGTGCTTCTTAAAGCCCGAGGATTAATAAATAAAATGAGTACACGGTCCGAGTAATTCTTCTACCTCTGTTTAGTGTGTCTGCTGATGTGAACATTCGTTACACCTTTTCAATGAAAACTCAGAGACATTAGAAACAATTGATTCTTTTATTCTAAAAAAACACACCTGAATGACAACTGTTATATAAAAAATAACTATTAATACAATATATTCACATGATGGAAACTAAAAAGACAAACAAAAAGATGGTTTCAGAGTTTACAAACACCAGCAGTTGTGGAAGAGTTAAAAAACAAACTCTGTTGGAGATTTACTGTAGATAAAATGTCAGACCTCTTCATCATCTGCATCCTTACTCCGTCCATCTGTGTCCACAGTGAGGCGCTGTGCACACGTAGTACAGTCTCATAGCGTCCTGTCAGGAAAACACAATGTATGAGAGCTTTTAATTCAATATCAAATACCAAAATAAAGATGTGCAGACAACAGGATTAAGGTCTTCCTCAATAAAACGTATTCCTCGACAAACAATATCAAGACTTCAGGCCATGCATTGTGTTCTATAGTCATTCAAAAGCATCATTACCTCAGCCTTCATACTGTGAGACTGGAAGAACACCGCCTCCTTGTGACCACACCTGGGGAGAGACATGGAGAGAGTTAACAACCCCTATAAACACAGCTCGTTGAAAACTCAATTCTGATTGGTCGATTTGGAAAGTAGCTCTGATTCATGTGCAGAAAGAAGTCCGGTCAATTTAACAGCTGTGGACAACAAACGTTAGTTTCACTCCATCAGAGTCTTTTTGTAAGTTCACTTTTATATTTTTGGAGAGCACGATACTTTGGATTCATGATGGCTAAACTGTCTCCAGTAAAGAAAAGAAAAAGGAGAACAAGAGAAGGAAAGAGGGTAAAAGACAGTGAGCTGGACGTCAGAGAAAGACCGACAGGAAGTAAACTAACAGGAACACAGGTTGGGGTTGAATTGTCCAAAAATCAGCTCCTATCATCTTTTCTTAACCACTATTCCTTAACCTCTGTGAGAAACGTCACTGGGTTAACAAAAGATGATAGGGGGACTCATCAGGATTTAGGAAAAGACAACTGCGGTGGTTTGCGAATCCATCTGCACTTACGCTATGTGACATGATCATTCATGAGACGCCAGTGGATGTTATTAATGTATGTCTGCCGTGGGTAAACAATCATTTTCTTTACTGCGGACAACTTTTAGCGCACCTATAGATAGACCTATTGCACTGTGCGCGCGCGCGCGCGAGAGAGAGAGAGAGAGAGAGAGAGAGAGAGAGAGAGAGAGAGAGAG
>CALSBZ010044262.1:96121-108982 GCA_943591055.1 Gobionotothen gibberifrons
GGTGGGGGGGGGGGGGGGGTTACCTTGGTTGGTGATTGGCTAATGGTTACACACGCCAAACATTATTTTTTTATATAAATGGACCAGGACAAAAAGAGAGAGAATATTTCAGAATCTCTTTACACAGAGGGGACACATGTTTATGTATAAAATACATGAAAAGGTGGATTTTGCATAATAGGTCCCCTTTAATGGTCGCTCGCACTCCCACTGCGGTGGACACGTATTAACCCACATGAATCCTAATGCATATGACTGTATGAAAACAATTGTATGAAGACAGTTACGTTGCTGTTGCCGCGGTTCCAGTCGCTGGTACGCATTGGACCGGACTACCAACAATTATTTAAAGAATATTTATTTGATGCCAAGAATAAGTGATGTTGAGTTATGCTGTAAACACTTACTTGGGGCAGGGGTGGTCCTCTGTCCTGGGTAGTGTCGGATCCTGAGAAATATCAGCGATGATTTGTGTCAGCTCACTGGAGAAAGACAGAAGCAAGTTGCTAGATTAGTTACTCACAATTAGCCTTCAAGTGCCTGACATTACACAGGAAATATGAGACTACTAATCACCAAACATTAGCCGCCTTTAGCTTAGCTGTGGTGGCGTGAAGTCATGTGACCGTGATGTAGTTCCTTTATAGCATAACGTTAGCTTTTTACTACAAAAATAAATAAAAAAGTGGTGTGAGCATGTGGAGATTATCCTTCTGAACAAAACGTGTAAGTATCATAAACTTGACACAGACAATATTTTCTGCAATAATCCAATTGAAGATCAGATTGCTTTCTGCCTAGCGAACCAGGGAGATGTTGCCTTCAGGGTCAGCCACAGTAATTCAAGATGTAGCTACAGTGTAGTTATGTCGATGAAAATCTTAGGTCCCAAAGAGTAGAACGAAGCGGTATAAAAACAGTTTTATCCCAGCAGCTATTGCACAAATGAACACATCATAGGAGCGTCACACAGATGCCTATTTATTTATTTAATTATGAATTATGAATGTCCATGTTTGTACTAGTGTTTTCCTTCCGTCTTAAATGTGTTTCAAATATTTTGAGATTTGACGGAGCAGGGTGTACTTGTACTTTTTGCTAGTCCTTTTATTAGAGATGTGTCTGTTGTTTGTGTTTGTTTTTACAGTGTGTCAGGATGGATCCCTTGTCTTTTTCTCAGCAAACAAAATCTACCTACGGGTACAAATAAAGAACCTGAACCTGAGGTCACAGGCTCCTCCAACAGTGCAACACACTAAACAGATAAAATAGTGCGAGTAAATACAACAAAATAGAATAGAAGTAGTGCCATAAAAGTCTATATACAAGTGATAAATAATGTGTAAGTTGCAAAAAGGTTATGGATGTTCTTAGTTCAGATGTTTAACAGTCATCACTGCACTACTCTATTATCCTATTGATTGTAAGGACTGCCTAAAAGTGTCTGAGTAATGCATTTAATTTGATGTGCCGATGACCACCTTTTGTGTTGATAAAGTGATGTAGCGGTGAGCCAACAAACAGGAAGCAAATTCACACCACAAAGAAAAGTTTTAAACGCATTTATCAGAGACATAAGAACTGTCTTTTACTTACTCAACCTCGTGGGTGATCTTGTTGACGTAGATGCAGCTGTTGTCCGCCTCTTGTTGGTAGTCACAGTTCCTGCACTGATGGATGAAAAGAAACAGCTTATTCAGCGTCTCAGTCAAGCTTCAAATAAGTGGGAATGCTACAGCCTCATTTATCAAATCCAACAGAAAAGTGCACATTTTGCCTAATTTAGCATCACAACAGTTGCAACATATGTTTTAGAGCAGTTTCATGATTACTTTAAAAAGACCTTTATGCATTCATTACATTTTGTATTATCTCCTAATTTATCATGTATTTTTATGTCTTAACACACTTTTATGTGAATCTTTGCACCGTTTTTTTTGGAGTTTACACTCACTGAGGGGTCTTTCCTTTTTCCTGGGTTTCTCATATAACCTTTATTAAAAAAAAATGTAATACAGTTTTGTTTTATCAGTTCTTAATTGTATGTCTATTTGCATCTCTCTCTTTGTTGCACTCGTACTTTACTTTAGTATTTCAATCTTTTGCTACTTTGTACTTCTACCCCACTTCCATTCATAGGTAAATATTGTACTTTTACTCCACTAAATGTATGTTGTACCTTTAGTTACTTAGCAGATATAGATTAATGATAAACAATAAGATCATCAACACTAAAACACTTCAAACAATTCACAAGCTACCCTGCAGTATATCAAGTAATTTAGATTAATTCCACCTTTACCAGCGTTGATCAACACAACAATACATCAATAACAATAACCAAAACATATAATATATATATGATTCTGAAATGGGCCAATCTGCATAATGAGTACTTTTACTTTAGGTACTTTTAAGTATATTTAGATGCCAATACTTCTCTTGAGTTACATTTTGAATGCAGAACTTTTACTTGTAACATAGTATTCATTCACTCTGGTACTTCTACTTTTATTTAAATACAAGATCCGACTACTTCTTCCACCTCTGTTTATGCTGCACTCTCGAAGGAACCTGGGACTTAAAATGTTCACTGTAATTACTGTACCTATACGACAATATAACCTATCTATATCTGAACCAGACACTTACCGCGTACAGCAGGATCCGGTTTTCTTTGTCTTCTTTGGGGTACAACATGTTGTTACTGGGAAAACAGTTAATTATTGTACACATTAATACACAGCGTTATCTTTTCATTAAGACACCGTTGAGTTAACATGCGTTTAGCTTCAGCTAGCTAGTATGACTTATCTAACTTATATTCAGCCACAAACTCACCATTCTTGACAAAACCGGATCCCCACAAACCCCGGCTCGAAGCTCCCAGTTTCCATATCCATTTTTAAAACTTTAGGTTGAAGATAAACACGACAAACTGTGATGTTGCTTCACTTCTGCTACCGATGCTAAGGCTATTTCCACTCGTTTGAAAACAGACCGTCTGCGCATGCGTGAAACGTAATCAGAGCAACAACCAATGAATAGGTAAATTACCGCCACCTAATGGACTGGAGTGTGGAGCAGAAAAAATAAAACGAAGGCCCAATTCCAAAACACACCCTACCCACTCCCCCTACGTGATGGAGTGAACTCCGTATGTAGGCAAGCACTCAGCTTAATGAGGGTCCCTTCTTTCAGATGGAGGGTGTAAATATAGCAGCAAGTTTTGGGACAAACTCCCCTCTCTCCGGAAGAAACAGGAAATGCCGTAACGCTTCGTAACAACGGTTAAAATCAGCATCTCTTGGATTAAAAATAACAAAATTAAAACTGTGTAGGGGTAGGGTTTAGGGGGAGATTTGGAATTGGGCCTAAACATCAGAATCAGAAACAGGTTTATTGCCTTGGTGTACATGGTGCATACTTAACCCTTGTATGGTGTTCGGTTCTGTGGGACCCGTTTTCATTATTTAGCTAAAGAAAAATGATATGATAAATTATTTTTTCAAACTCACTCTCAATGGCTTTGGCTCATTTTCTGTGAAGAACATATATCAGAACACATTTTCAATTACCACCCACTGTACACCCCCCCTACACATTTACATTAGGCCTACATACAGGGTGTTCGGGTCCCGGGGCTAACACAAGTGTGTGTGTGTGTGTGTGTGAGACTTTTGTATTTCTGCCCCTGCCATTTGATAAATTCAAGCACCGACACCTGTCTGCTCTCACATTCCCGCATTATGTCTTGCGGGAACCAATCTGAATTTTTTTCACACTATCCCAGCTGCAAATTTGGGGCGAGACACAATAAATAAAGCTTTGCCAGTTTGGGCCGGCTCCTTATCCAACCCGGTATCACGGCAAGACATGAACATGTGACGATTTACCATGCTGGGAGACGTGAAGATGTCACGATTTCGTGCCTTCAAACGTGACAGTTAAACTGTATTGTTAACCCATGTTAACCAGTGGAGAAATACCCGGAAATGCCAAGCAAATGCTACCCCGACGGTCAGTTTTTATTGTCAATATTAATATAATAATGATTTATTTTTTAATAGTCACACTCGATTACGCCGATTTTCTTGTTGCCCCAGCTGGTCGACACCTCTTTTAGCAGAAACAAAGGCTACATGAATGTATTAAATCGATGTTAATCCATGCGTGTGGATGTGGAATTAACGGACAAAATACTTTAATGTAAATTAAAATGTAAATGTGAAGGAATGTGTGTATAACAAAATACATCCGTCATAAACTAAACCGGAAACAGACGTAGGCAAGATCCTCAGCTGGATGATTGGATGGTTTAGCCACAATGCACGCTGGGATTTGGTGTTTATGCGATGTGAAATCCGAAAACATTTAAAAAAAATAAAATAATACTTTATTCCGAGTGTGCTTGCTTTTCTCTTTGAAAGTCATCACATAACGGCATTGTAATACACGGTTCGGCTGCATTAAATATTACATATCTGCCATAATTCTCTATTTATAGAGCCCTGCTGAGAAGACTTCTAGACAAACAGGAGAACTGCTGCCAAAACTGAAAACGTGACGTGCATCATAAATATATAGGCAATTAAACAACATCTTACATTTCTTTTCACACAATACGTCTCCTTGCAGTATCAACACTAATTCGGCTGACTTTTATATTTGATCCAATTGGTAGATAGGCTGTATTTACACCATAACGGTGCACAGCTGATAGAAAGGGACACCTGGTGGTTAAAGCACGTTATTGAATTGTATTATTGGTCGAGGGAGTGGTTTGGGATTGGGCCTTCGTGTGGCCGGTCTTTTTTCTTCTTCGTGTGTGATTATTTGACAGATAAGAACCACACAACTGCATTAGCGGCCGCTGTCGCCCTCTGTCGGCCGTCAGCGCAACTTAAACGATGACGTTAAACACATTTTTTTTAAAGGGCCGGCCGTCAACGGCCCTTGACGACCGGCCGTTCTGTGGTTCTCCAGATTCTCCAGATGGCCAGTCCGCCCCTGGGTCACAGACATAAGACCAGCTGTTAAATAAAGCTATTCTGACCTTAGCTGTCATGTGGGTATATCAATGCTGCCCATTATGGACACAAGTAGTTTTCACCCATGTATTAATTATACGTTTTAAATTTGATAACACCAATGTGTTTCGTATCCCCTAAACCTCCAGGGGTGTAAACAGTTTAATACTGGCAACTTCTAATTGTGGGAAATACGAAAACTTCTTTTAAAACTACAATTCCATGTAGAGACGTGCCATAGAACATGTTGCGAAACACACAATAGCCAGCATGTGTAATTCTGGGGGGGGGGGGGGGTAGTCCAGTTTTGGATAGTCTGCCGTGGTTCCATTTCATTTCAAAGAGCTGTTTGACGCTCGGTGTAACCTTGTCGCACTGCCACTCCAACATCCAATCACAGAGCTTGAGGACTAATCACGGGGTTTGTAAAAAGCAGGGCAGATGTTGTAGTCCCAGTTGCCGTATGGAGTTGTCCAATATGGCGCACATGCGCAGTGCAGATCGGGCAGGGGTGCAGATCGGGTAGTGACAGGGTATACTTCCGGTTTTATTATGAAAACTTTGAGACCGGAAATACTGTTTTCACCCACGCTAACTTTACATGGAAGCTGCCGCATATACACGTTCTCCTGGCGAGACCTCAAATCATCTTTGCAATATCTATCAAACTATAGATCCTACACATCCACTGGATGTAGATTATAAAAGTACAATATACACTTCTCGCTAGAAATCTCATAAAAAAGCATTTGAATGGCCAAACCATTGCACAATTTAGGATTTTCCAGAGAGGGTTATTTGTGAATAAACGACCCTCCGGAGCGTTTGCAATCAACGGGAGCATGTTGTTTCTTATACGACCACTAGAGGTGCTACACTTTAAAACGTGACTCTGGGTCGTATTTAGCTGCTGAACAATCAACCTGTATATGGTCGTTTTTTGTAGGAGGACAGGCTGAAAAAAGGATGAGCCACAGGACCAGCCGGTCAGCGGGAAAAAAGACGAGTAGCACTTTAATTAATTAATGTGATCTAACAAATATTAACCATATATGCTGTTTACATTGCTTGTAATTGGGATGAAGTAAACATCTGTTGAGTATTTTAACATAAAATAGTTTGATTGTGTTGAATTGAAGCCAAAAAAGGCAGCGGGTCCACCAGACCCACGAACACTGGCTGAGTAACAAAAATATGAACACCACAAAAGTGTCAAACACAGTTAAAGAAGATAACATATATATTTTTAAAGTATGACATTAAAGGAGCAGTAGGTAAGTTTGAGAAACCGCCTCGACTGCACAAAAATTCCAAAGTACACAACCCAAAAGAATCCGCCCCTTCTTCATACAGAGCACCTCCTCCAACACACATGAACGCGCACAAGATCATGATAATGAATGTAAAACAAATGTATAACACAGTTATTGTCAGTGCTTATATTTTTGAAGCTAGCATGTTTGTTTTGTGAAAATGTATTACAAATGTTACGTCTAGCTGAGAGCAGACTGCGGTAACGTTACATATCAGCTCGGTGTGCTCCGTAAATAGTCGCCATAGTTGAAAAGCAACTCTGATATTGACTCTGGTTTGACTTCTCCTAGTTTCCACTTTCTTTTTCTTCATAATTTGCTCCATTACAGTTTTTCTTTTGCGACCGGTAGACGATGTTCAAGCAAACTCTGCCATGGTGAACGTGTCCTCCTGCAGCGGAGTGAGCTCAGCCCCGCTGCAGGAGGACTGAGCCGCTGCAGGAGGACTGACCGAGGAGCTCACGGGAAACACGCCCGGCGCGCACAATGACTGCACGAGTGCGTGTGTGTGTGTGTGCACGAGATTGAAGGCTGACAGACAGGTCGGCCAACCAGTTATTTTAGCCGGCCCGGCTAAAATAATTGGTCGTAGTTTTTACAGTATTACGGCTTCCACAGATGAATTTTTTTTATGGATTTTTAGAATATGCATTGCTATCAGGATATTAAGAGCATTCCATGGAATATAACAAAAAGTGTATCTCGAGCCGGTTTCTCAAACTTACCTACCCCTCCTTTAAGATTACAATTATATTTTACGATATAGAAAATTATTAACATGTAATCTGGATGTAACAAAAAACTACGAACAGTATACTCTTGCAGAGTAATCATGTGAAGCTGACAATTGAGCGGCCCGACCAAGCAAGGAGGCAGAGGCAGAACGTCCCAAAATATAACCCGGTGTGGGCATTTATTACCACATAAACATATGACACTCAATCCTGCCGAACATGTGCACACCGTCACCTACCACAGGGATCTCACACCACACTACCAGCCCCTAACAGACAGGGAAACAGAGCCTAAATACACACACACACTAATCAGCAATTAGACACAGGTGGGGGGGGGGGAGAGGAGACAACACAGGGCACCAGGCAAAACAGCAACAGACATGGGGAAGGGGAACACTTTTCAACATAAAACCAGCAAACAGAGACAGACAACCTAACACACAGACAGATGCACACACTACATACATTTCACCACCAACAAAGCTACACAATCAAATCAAAATAATCAAATCAAATATTTGCACTATTGTTCTGGAAAGTGGAAAGCTGTCGAGATACTAAGAGAGGTAGCTTGTGTACAAATGTGCAAATCAAACAAACAAAAACACTAAATTATCTCCATGATTCTGGTTGCAATAAATCTATAACTATTGTTGATTCATGTGTTTAAAACTTAAATGTATTAATTGTTCAAATAAAAAAACTGCTGGGTATGATGTCAGACAACTGTAATGGAGTTAATAAGAACAATATCTGCCATAGTGGTTTACTAGTTTAATGTTGCATAACATGGAAATACACAAGTAGCCTACAACAACCTCAAATACGTTTTACTAAACTTGAGTAAATGAGTGACATTATCATAATTATTCTAATTGGTATGAAATGAAAACCACATTTAGTAAAGCATTGATATTTTTTATTGAAAGCACAAGGTAACATTCATGTTACAAACTTCATCCACTGATATATGACTGAAGTAGCACTGACCAGACTTTATTAATGCTTTGATTAACCCAAACGAAACCCAACAAAAACAGTGTCGGTAAATTCAGTTGCATAGATATCGTTTCTGCCCGGCCCCCACAGATTCACCCACACCTTGTCGTCTCCAGTCAGTTGGATCACGCTGCTCATGCTGGCCACCACCTCGTGCTTCTGAGGTTTCTGAACTATGTTCAACAGAGACACAACTTTTTGACCATTTTTGTATATCGCACACTCTCCCATCCCAACCGTAGACACATGTATACTGAAGTGATAGAAGCCGTCCCGTGGGCACTCTCAGCTTGGCAGTGAAGGCCACAGTGCCTAGAGAGTGTGCAATGTAATGATAATAAGAACAAGGCATGCAATCAAAAGCAACACAACCTTTAAAATTGTGCCTGAAAGGGGCCCTATTCCGCTCATTTTCAGGTTCATATTTATATTTTGAGTCTCTGTGACATGTCTCCATGCTTTAATGTTCAAAAAGCTCTTTATTTTTCTCATACTGCCTGTGCTGCAGCACCTCCTTTCACCCTCTGTCTGAAACCAGAGCCCAGCCCTGCTCTGATTGGTTAGCTGACTGGCTCTGTTGTGATTGGTCAACTGCTTAGAGATGTCCTGCCCCTTAGCCTATCACGTACAATGTGATAGATCACGAGCGAAATATTAGCACGGGTGTTGCATAGTGATGTCACTAGTCCGATGGAGGCGTTTCATACAGGGTGGAGGCGTGTTCGGGAGAGAAACTCCCTCTGGAGGGAACATAGGAATTTAAGCCTTTGCTAAAGCATCCACGAGGGGGCGCCCCTGCCTTTCTGTTGACCTGCTGACCATCAGAAAGTGTGTTTGACTCTCTGATCTAACCCTTTTACCATGTTCACATTTTGCACCTTTTGGTTCAGTTTGGGTCAGAATGCGCCACGACAATATTTGGGTCTAGATAAAAATACAGAAATAGAAATATATCTCTAAAATTCCCAACAATATAGGAAACATTATTGTTTGCAAATACTCTCTGTTCGATCACATTTAACAATGCAATTATTTTGTGATAAAATTGTTAGACTTGGGTTGCATATTCACGCTTATCTAGCAAAATACAAATTGAATACTTTTTTTTATTGATGTTTATTTTTAACTGTTTGTGATTTGATTTTTAGATGTATTTTCTTATAATCAAAGAAAATATAAATATTTGATTCATTATTTAATGGAAGCATTTCAACATGTGCCTCATGTGCCTCTTCGCTCTGCCACCTCTTCATTAGTGCACGTCCGGTTTGTGCACGTGTGTGTTTATTTCGGGTAATTGTAGAATACCACCAGAGTAAAAACCGTACTTCTCCTCTGGGATTAATACAATTATCTTTAACAGAAAATAAGCGAAGAGTTTCAGGTTGTAAACAAATATAATGTTAGTATTTCCCTTTCAGTGAACATTTTAAACTGGTAACAATATTATTAATAATGATAATAATAATAATAGTAATGTTTACATGATGTGGTTGCTTTACCTGATGGACTGATGCAGTGTTCTTTACAATCCATGACCAAAACTGCTGCTGATGATTGGGTGAGTTTTGACTGTAAAAATAATAAAGGTAACACCACAATATCAGTAATTTATTTTCTGCAAAATAGAATTACAAGATTATAGGCATGTGAGTAAAAGGCATATTAGTTTACTGGCGTGGTGAGTAACACATTACATGTAACTGGGTAATTAGAAAAAATAACAAAAAAACATGTAAATACAAATCTAAGGGGTCAGATTGTATTTCTTCTCTGTGAGCTGTACTGTTCTGTAGGCTAATACTTCAAGTGTGAATCTATACGCCTACTGCCTCAATCTGCTTTATGGTTTTCACTTTCTTTGGTTCATTTGTTGAACCTGTATGTTTGTAAAATAGTGTGTGTGAGCTTAACTGTATACTAAACTAAAACGAAGCATTTTCTGTAAACTAAGATTTTATTTTTGCTTTTTTTAACTGTAGTATGTGCTCATGTGTTTCAATGTTGGTGGCTACTGCTTGAATATGATTAATGAAAGGCAGGTTTTCCTGTAAATTAAATCATTTACAATTCTTAATATGTTCTTTCACATTGTTCTGTTGTCTTACATAATACACTTCAGTAAAAAACATCTTAGTTATGTTTTCTCTTGGATTTATTTGCATTGCATTGGATATTGAGTTAATCCAAAACTGACAGAAAGTAATGAGGTTACATGTACTGTATAGTGTGTTTTGTTTTGAAATAATTGCAATGGGTAACATTGTACAAGTAACTCCCCTGACTCTGATAGTTTACCCTTATAAATGACAACAAAAATAAAGAGAACATCCTTTTAGCAGTAATTTACATTTCACTCTCTTCACTTGACTTTCACTGCATTTCTCAAATCAATGCAAAACAAAAACATAATAACTCTAAACGAATCATTTGCAAATCCTTTTAGTATTCTTTGTATGGGTCTAACTGGAACAAAGAGCTTCTTACCTGTTGCTGCCTCCACAAGAATGTAGGTCATGCTATCGGAACCTCTGGTTTTATAGGAACCGATTCATTCAGCCCGGAGGCTTTTTTTTATGGCATTTAGATTCCCATGGGAAAGTTCACTTTGGAATAACAACGACAAGCACATACATGTACATTAATCACATACTATTAATGTAATAATGTTCCAACAGAATCAGAAATCCTTTATTTGCATAATGAAGCTCTGGAACTCCCTCCCCCATGACATCCGTGACTCTGAGTCTCTCACCCTGTTCCAGTCCCGCCTCAAGACCCATCTCTTCTCATCAGTACACTCATAAGCCTCATCTCAATACCCCTCCTCGACTCCTCCTTTCCCTCACTCGCCTCCTTTCCTTGCGTCTTAGTTCCGCCTCCGTAATGAAACATTGCAGTCTTTTGATAACTTTACTGATTTTGTGTTACCAAGATACTTTCAGTTACATTTCGATGTATGTAACACTTTACATCTGGTAGAATATGAAGTACTTTGTAAGGAATGGGGTTTCCTTAATGGCAGTGTGTGATTTTTAACAATTTTTCAGTGAAACATTGCAGTTTTCTTTTGAAAATGGCTTAGCACCCCAAAAACCATTTACACAGTTGTGGTAGATATAGCTTGCTTGTTTTAAACATCATAAATACACAAACAACAATGAATACTTACAGGTTGTGTACCCGAATCTCTCGCTGGTCCAAACAAAGTAGGAACAGCATCCTCCTTCAGTGTCCTACGCTGTACAAATCCGGCATCCAACAGTACATGTTAGGCTGGCATAGGGTGCGGCCAGCGCCGCTGGGTGTGGCCATAGCTCTTCTGGATTGGTCCATTTAGTTCCGGGTACGTGCTTACGTAAGCACGTACCCGGAAGAATCAAATGGATGATGACGTTTCACCAACGAGGCGCTTTGGGGAGGTATTTTCTGTTTTAGAGTTTTACTCGCTACAGGGTGTACTTTGAGGGTTTTGACTCTGCACACCGTTTACATGCATAAAAACCTTCATAACACACAAGGGGACGGATAATAACCGCAAAAGCATGACATGTGTCCTTTAAAGCACTTTGTGATTTGTAACAGCGCATAAAAGCTTCCGTCCACACGCAATCGACACCGGAAAGTTTCTGTCCACACGAGACAGCTCCGTTTAGCTCCAACCGCTGGAGAAGCTGCAGTACATATGCAGGAGCCTGTACGTGGCGCTGTAACTTCCTCCACAAAAGCAGCGAAGAAGCATGGTTGTCATGGTTGCCCTTCTGTTTATTCTCCGCGGTGGGGGCCGAGGTCAACGTGTATTAAAGTTTAAATCTTCCGGACAAAATTATAAAAAGTGCCGGTCAAAGATCTTCTTTGTTATTTATTGAGCTTTAAAACGAATGAATAACGACTCTATATAATAATAAAATACACGGAGCCTCTCTTTTTCCTCCCTCTCTTCGGACAGCGTCAGTGTCTGTCTCATGCAGCAGCTGATCCAGTAATGAGTGACCCGGCCGACAGTAAAAATAAACATATTTATAACTAGTTTAGGTAGTTTGAGAGGTAATTAAAATAGCTAAGGGCGATGATCTGACTTGAAGTGTGTGTTTTGCTCTGTTCACCGCTGCATCACAGCGGGAGGAGCTGCAGGTGAGCAGAGCTGCGTGTCTCCGTCCTGTCAGATTAGACTTCACTCGCGTTTATGTCCATATCGAGAGAAAGATAAATAATCTGAATTCAGTGTGCAGTTTACTTTGACGCGGGGGTGAGCAGCAGAGGTGGGGAGAGGCGGGGCTATTGCGTCATCATTATCAGAAAATGCCGTTGGACCCCCCAAAGCGTTGCGTATGCCGTTCTATCCACCTTGGGTCCCGTTATCGTTTCCGCAGTCGTTTACTGTCATATTCGGTCGTCCTCGTGTGGCCCAACGGTCTATATGACACTAAACAGTAACGCAAACGACCGTTATCGTCCTCGTGTGGCCGGGGCCTAAAATACACCTTAATGCATGCAAAACTTTACATCTGGTAGAATATGAAGTACTTTGTAGGAAGGGGGTTTCCTTAATGGCAGTTTGTGATTTTAACGCTTTAGTGAAATTAGGCAGTTTTTTTTTTTTATGTTTATACATTTACTGATTTTTGCTTTTTTCTCTCACCAAGATACTGAAACATAAACTTGTATGAATGCAACACTTTAAACTAGAAAATGAAGTGCTTTGTAAGGAATGGTGTTTCCTTAATGGCAGTTAGTGATTTTTAACCCTTTTTCAGTGAAACATTGCAGTTTTTTGATAAC
>CALSBZ010044263.1:0-14704 GCA_943591055.1 Gobionotothen gibberifrons
ACACAGCTAAACAACCACATAACATATATCTACCGGTAGTCATTTTTAGACATCTTAATACAGAAATGTTACGCATTATACATTAAATATCTCTTTGGATCACTGAATCATTAAATGTGACTATTCAAGGTCGATGTCATTGATTCTCTCCATTTATTCTGTTAATGAACAAACGCTTCCTTTGATAACAAGGTGAAATGACGCTGCTGATTTAGTCTGAATAAAGGTTTACACAACACATTGTAAAATCAGTTTACAATGCTTGTCGTATTGTAAATGAGCTTTAGATATTTGTGTTTATTACATGTTTAAGATGGTAATTCATCTTTGTTTCTGAGTCATTCATTAAAACAGCAATGACTATGACAGACAGATCCATTTCAGTGTGTCAGTATTTGAAAGTTTACCTTTTTGACAAGATACTGTTCATGCTCTTGTTCAAATCTCCGCAAAAGAGCTTTTTTCAGGATTTCTGCTTGAGGAAAGGCAACGTCCTTTAGTTTCTGTGGAAGAAAGAAAAACAAGGTTTTGCTTCAACATTTCCTTAGAACAGTTCAAATGTCTTATAAAGGAAAGTATGAACAATACAAGTACCTTCAGTGTGTCTTTCTTCTCAGGAATGTTAGCGGTTTTGTAATCCCGATGTTTGGGAAGTTTTTCTATAAAGAGACTGGGTAAAAACAAATTGTTGTTATTAACCAGTGATTTTGCCTGCACTGATAATACTTGTTTAAATATTCGATACAAAAGTATTTAAAAATAGGAACAGTGAGACTGCAGTTCCTAAAAATGACAGATTTATAGAATTAATTGATTTGTGCCATATCATGGTACAAGATCAATACTCCCACTGACCCTCTTTTTCACAGCATAAGTCTCTAATATCTTTCACAATACTTTTTTTGATTTTTTTGGTGTGAACGCAACATTTCGGAACTATATCGGAACTAAAGTGGGAAAAGTACTGCGTTGTGAACGCGTCTAATGAAAGACTATGTGACCTTATCCCAGTGTGGTTTGCGGAGGTCCACATGTAAGGAATAAGATTGATAACACTATAAAAATGTCCCTAAAAGTGTCTGTTTTAAAAAAAAAGCTTGACTTTACTAAATGGCTGTTTACTTAAGTTTACTTTATTTGGAAATGCATTTAATTTGTACGATTTGTATCCCTTTTATATTAGTTTGTTTTGGGGTATTTGGTTAGTGATAGGTATGTTATAGCTTTATAATATATGAGCTCTTTCGTATTCTAAATGCTTTGGTGATATATTTTATAAATACTTCCTGTTAAAGGTGGGGTAGGAAATTCACTTCAGAAACACTTTTTGTTATATTCTATGGAATGCTGGAATGGAATATATTAAATGCTTTGACAATAAATACATAACAAAAATGTCATTTGTGGAAGCCGTAGCGCTGTAAAAAGCACGACCAATCATTTTAGCCGACCCGGCTAAAGTAACTGGATGGCCTACCTGCCTGTCAGCCTTCCATCTGTGCACAAACTTATCTTGTGCCCTCATTGGTCATGTGCGCATTCGTGTGTGTTGGAGGAGGGGCTCTGTAAGGAAGTGGCAGATTTTTTCCGGCTGTGTATTTTCAAATTCTAGCGCACTCGAGCTGGTTTCTCTAAAATGACCTACCCCACCTTTAAGTGTCTGGGCCTCTATTCTAAAGCTTTAGATGGCTTATTGGGTTGGCCCATTTTTACATATCTCCACTATGTCTTATGGTTTTACTTTTGGACTGATTGTGAATGAAATGAATTGAGAAAGATCTTGGTTTAAACTGTCCTGTGCTCCCGGCTTGTTTTTTCTCAACTTTAAGCCACATCATCTAATGTATTCATTTCTGTAAACCAACAAATCCATTACAATGACGATCAAAGTATAAAGAACTTAGTGTATGAAACACAATCAAACAAATAAAAGCTGATAAACACAATGATCCAGCCTTATCGCTGTAAACACTCACGTGATATATTTATTGAAAAGGACGAAGGCGTGCTCGATGTTGCCTTCCTCTGCGTAGATGTTAGCCATGCGGATCATCTCCATGCCGGAGCGGAAGTAGCGGCGCGGGGGCACGTCGTCATTCACCTCCACCGAGCTTCCCTTCTTGGTGAGAGCGCGGACTCGCTCCTCCGGCTGCAGACTGACGTCGTTGTGGTCCGCCATCCTGACAGCTCAACCTGCAACACTGGGAAGAATAACAGAACATGTAAAACAGCAAGTGGAACCAGCGACTTACCCTGAGGGGATAACTTTCTACACTGACATTCAAGAAGTTTGGCACACCTGTTCTTATTATTGTGATTATTGGTTCAATCATTACTTTAAAAGATTTCTAGATTTGAATAATTTCATAACTAAATGTATTTTCATCGGAATCACAAGAAAATGTGTTTTATACTTTCAGACTAACTGCATGCTTAGCTCCATGCAGATACTGTAGTTTCAGTTTTCAGCTAAAATGACATTTAATACCACAATAACATTTCTTTCAAGGAATAATATTGAGATGTTCTTGTTAGGAAACCAGTGCCTTTATTTCACTGACAGTGTTGAAAGGTGAAGACAAGGGGAACGACACCCCGCTGGGCCAACTCTACCAACTGAGCTATATGGAAACCCATAATATAAACCGACCCTTTTAGCAGCTGCAGCAAACAACATTATATTTGTCTTACCGTTTATGTCAAACACCGTGTGATTTGGAAACATTTTCTTCCAGCACAGCATTTTGACAGTTTTCTGGAAAAAGGCTCCTTTATAAAGGCTTTGACCTTAATTCTGCTAACCAGGTTCCAATCTGACTTGCTGTATTCCAGTTCCTTCAATAGCTGTTTAATCAATTACGTTTTTAAAGCCTTTAACTAATGTTCAATTGGAAGTTAATGCACAATATTTAGAGTGGATTTGACTTCAACATAACATAAAATGTATTATAATTCACAATTGTATATCTGTAAATCTGATTAAACATACTGTCATTTTGGTTTTTAAATATTGTAAACGTAATATGGCTATGGTGTTATGATTTGAAGTCTTAAGCTTCCTTTTACGTTATTGAAAGATGAAACAATATGCTGTATAAACGAGAACAAAGAGGCCTCTCTTCACACCCTGTATTCTGGCCACAACTGGCTGAATACATCTCGAAAGTAAAGCAATGACTCTGCGTGGAGGGTCCATGACTTGGGCTTTTCTTCTCTGTATTGATCAAATGTGAGGTGCTCCATCAGCATGCTTAATAATAGTGAGGTAGCTTGTATTGATTGTGACATCTTGGCTAGCTGGTACAGAAACACAGGAAGTCTAGAGCGACACGTTGTTATCAAGAGGTGGGGCTCTAATAAAAAGGGAAAGGTGGAGGTACTTGAAATCGTTTGAGTGTATATACTTTCCTTGAAGTCTACAGAAAATAATACTGTTTTTCCAGCATATTCTACCTCTCTGTTCCACAACAAGAACAATAGTCAGAGGCTGTCAATGTATCAGTTAATTTGAGTGATGAACACATTTTAATAAAATACACAAACATATGATGATGATGAGTACCATTCATTGCTGTATATTTAAACTACCCAACAGTATAAAGTAGTTCATATGTGCTCAACTTTTACAACAAAATATGCAACATAAACATTAACGAAGCAGTCATATTAATGCAAAAACATGATGAATTATAGAAGAAGAAATGACAGGGACCCTTTTACTAGTATAAATAAGTGTGTAAACTTTAAGTATTTACATGTTAAGTGTACTTTAGTGTGGTATTTACTCTTATAATACGTTTTTGAAAGCAGGACTAGTGTAGCAAAGTGTTTTTACAGTGTAGTATTGATACTTTGACTTAAGTAAATGACATACATTCTGAAAGTATGTAACCACAGCTTATCACCATACTTCCTGTTTTCATTATCGTCTATAGTTTCTTTATATTTTTATCATGTCAAGTTCATTTAGTGTCAGAATCAGTTTTAAAGGGTCAGTTTGAGATGAGACACAATGAGAAACGGTAGGCCCTTTTGAATGACACAACATGACTTCCACATTACTTAGAAACCTCGTCTACTCACATGCTGTAGGAGTCATACAGATATGTTTCACCCTCCACTGCTGTTGATATCTAGCTAGCCCTGTCACTGAGGTGTTTCTCAGCGACGTCGCGTTAGCCAAGCTACAGTAACTTAGCAAAGCACAGTTCCAGTTTAAAACCGTTAACTTAACCACTGCTGCGCAGCTTCATTCTTACCTGATCGAGCTGTGAATGGAAGCTCAAAGAGACCTACATACACCTTAATCAAAATTCAATAGATGTATTCCTCTCAAGAGAAAATAACTTCAGTGGGCTGCGGCAGCGCCTACTTCTATTGCTGTACTTCCGCAATCAAAACAACTTCCTTCTACTTCTTCTGTGGTTTTACTGGCGGACTACACTTCATCGTTACAAGTGCACGCCGCCACCTGCTGTACGGTTGTGTGTAACTACATGACACTATGAAGAAGTTATATTATATAGCCTGAAGATTTCTGCAATGTATGCCTTTCCTGGTTCACAATAGGACTCTGTGGGCTTGCAATTAGCCAAAAAAGCCAACAGAAAGTAGACCCTCCGTTTTTTAAGAGCACGGATCGAGTATAATTCCTGCTCTTTGCTGGGACGTCCGACATGTTTTTTATTTGGTTTGGCTTCTTTAGTCTAATTTGATGTCAGAATTCTTTATATGTAATCAAGAGAAAATGAGCAAAATATCCTTTGTTGCACAGTATGTCGCGTGTCAGTGTGTACGACTGTGACTCCGGCGGGGTAATGCGTAATCACTGCGCACATTTCGTTTCCAAATTCAAATGTACTTTTAAAAATCCCATTGCGTTCATCAACATGCAGTAACACCATGAATCCAAAGAGAAAATAGTTATTTTCCTCGGCATTATGAACGCGGATCTAACCCACGGGACCGCGCCGCCCGGCACGTTCATGTGACGTGTTCAGTACTACATGAGTTTTACCCATAGACTGTATATATAAAGGTTTTACCTTTACCCATGGATGCACAATAAGAACGGATTATATGATTATCGGAATACTTTCGCGATGTTTCGCTCTCTCAAAAGTTGGGCCATTTTGTCTTGAGCAACTCTCATAGGAATGAACGAGGCCCCGCCTCCCACGCGTGCAGTGACGACGAGTCCTAAAACCCGGAAGTGAGTTAGTATTTTACCACTTCCGGTTCCCTCGTCTCAGTCAACACTTTTTTGGAAAATACAAATAGCTCGAAATAAAGTCTGTGGTTAACACACATGTAAGAGGCGGATCACGTGTTGTTCGACGACATTAAATACATCAGCAGTGATTGTTAGCTAGCGATAGCTAATATTGCTACGCAATGGTTTGTTGCTTTGCTCCGGGTTGCAGCCACAAGTCTTCGCATGGAACGTGCTCGTTCTATCGTTTCCCGTCAGATGTTGTCCGAAGGAGAATCTGGACTCGTGTTATACGGTAAGATAAGAGATAACTTTATTTTGTACTTTATTGATCCCAATTTGGGAAATGTTTGCGTTGCAGCGGCATAAAAAGTACGGAGCCTCTATACTAGGTTAATGGAGAAGAAAAACAAGTATCTCGTTCGCACGATATACTTTCTCGTTTGCCAAGTAGGAAGTGGACCGTGGAGAAATGGCAGTGCATACATTATTTTAAGATATATTTCAAACTCCGACTTTATTTTAGGGACATTTCGGCCAGAGGTGTAGAGCTATTTGTTTAAGCACCGGATTCGCAAAACAGGAGAGTCTGTGTGAACCAGTCTGACTTGATCTATGAATTAATGTCCGTGACTCTCACAGTATCTGCTATCTGCGTGCAGAGAGCTGTGCCTTCACTGTGTTTACCTTCATTAGAGCCGCTGAATAGAGATCGAGGCTGCTACGTTTTAACCACACACACACACACCGAACTGCCCGATTATTCCGTGTGTGTGAGAATTAACCATGAACAGTAATTTACACACATCTGATAACATATATCAAATCGGGCAGTTTGATATACATGTTGTGTGTATTCCCAAGTGAAAGAAGTTCGTTTAATCTTAATGTAGTGCTTGCTTAGTCCTGTCGGAGTTCACCGGAACGCACGCCACGATCATGATAGGCTTGTTTGAGACAAGCGAGACCTGCACAATTGTGATCAACGTCTTGCTAGTGCGTTGCATGATGGTTAGTCATTTTGTCCGACTTGCTCTGGAGGCTCGCCTACATGAGACGCTGAGATCTCGCGGGACAAAGACGCCCGCAGACTTGAGGCACGACTTGAGGGCGAGGCGGTACCCCACCTCTCCACCGGCTGCGGAAGCGAATTGCTTGATGGGGAAACGACTCGCTGGTATCTGGAGCTGAGCGCTCATTGGTGGTTTTTACCACGTGCTGGTGATGAAACTCTCCAATTGGCTCGGCAAAAGTTTGTTGTTGTTTTGTGTCAGTTTTACGTCGCCACTTCCATTCACATTTTTCATCATTGTTCCACAATGTTTATCATGAAATTAATATATATATATTTTATACTTTACTTGCACTGCTTACCGTTTTCATACTTTATATATCTTAGCATATACATACATACTGCTCACAGGCTGCTGTGTATATCTAGTGTATTCATACCCCTCACTGTTTATTCATCATTCAATTCATTCTATATTGTATTCTGTAGATTGTGTACATTACTTTTCACTTTACTGCTTGTTGCACTCCTGGTTAGAAGCTAAACTGCATTTCGTTGTCTCAGTACCTGTAATATGTGCAATAACAATAAAGTTGAATCTAATCTTGAGCAGGAACAAATGTATTTACTTAGTAAATATCTGACATTAACGATTAAACGTGTGCATTCTTTATAAATGCAAACCGAGTCAAGCCGACTCTGGAGGTGGCGGTCTGCACCTTAAAGTTGTTTGCAATCCGCCAAAAAAACGAGAGAAGAAGCCGACTCCAAGCTGTCCGACTTCAGGCACGCTTTTTGAGACCTCCCCCGGCTGCGATCGGCTATTCTCGTCTACTTTCGAGGCGAGCCGCAGCTCGTCTCAAACAAGCCCAATATATTCTGAAAACAAATGCCCACACACACACACAAACAAACACAGACGCCCTGGCGACCGGACATCTTCTTCATAAAACTAATAAAATGGCGTAATAATCGGGCAGTTTGATGTGTCTAACCATAAGAAAGTATCTTGTGCTAACGAGAAAGTATATCGTGGGCATGAGATACTTTTTTTCTTCTTCCATGAACCTTTAGGCTTAGGGGCTCTGTAAAAAAGACATGGCATTGTGCAATACAAATTCAAGACAAGAAAGTAGAAAATATACATGTTGAATTTACCAAGGTGTTATATATACATACATATATGACAGATGGAATATTAAATATTGAACAGATTATATAAATGTACAACATGGCTTTATTCCAAGAGAAACTATGGAGCAGTGAGTTCTCTGCCAGCCAGAGGTGATTTGTTCTTATTGCAGTGGGCAGGAATGTTGTCCTGTATCGGTAACATAAGTAAAGATAATTAATAAATCCTATTAAAACCTGTGTGGCTTATAAGTCTAATTAGTTCAAGCAGCATAATGTTTCGCCATGTAACTAAAGATTGTAGTCAGGGAAGTTAGTTTGACATATTGAACTAATTAAGAAATATAACTATAATTAGTGTAGCAGCTGACCCCTATCTTCATTATTGATTAATCTACCATTTATTTCTTCATTTCAATTTTGATCTATAAAAATGTTAAAATAGTGAAAGTGTTCACGAGACTTATCAAAGTGCAAGGTTATATCTTTAGATGTTTTTGTTTTTAGCCTATGTACTGTATGTCTTAAACTGTTTATTGTAGGAGCATTTAAATGATAATTTATTTTGTTTGCAACTGTCAGATATGTGTGCTCTTATATGTGACGGTGTAACTTCCATGAAATTAATATTTGATATCTCGAAAAAAATTCTCCCAACAGACGAGCTGACAGGAAGCCCGGTGCCCATTCCCGCATCTGCAGCTGTCATTTTCCTAAAGGAAAGGGAAAAATGCCTGTTTTATTTGTAGACCAGAATGTTGTCAAACTAAATAGAGAAGATCATAACTACTGTCTGAGAGGGAATGCCACTCAAATTCATGGAATAAAGGAAGAAGCTACGTGTCTAATGACTGAGGAGGAAGCAGATCCATGTACTAATGAGTATCTTCGACCACTATCTGAGGATGATGAGGAGCAAACCATCAGTGAAACGGTAGAAGAAAAACTTCAATCTGAGCAAAGACACAGAATGCAGCTAGAGATCCAGCTAGAGGAGTCCAAGGCAGAGTTGAAGTCCCTCAAAGATAAGGAGAGTTACTGCCGTGACATATATTCTGCCTCTCAGCTGAGTGAAAAGGTTATTCGGATGGAGACAGGATTGCCAGATAGAGACACATTCAGATCTGTGTGTGAGTATGTTGCTCGTTTTCAGGGTTCCATTACATACCCAGCTGGTTGGAGCCCCAAAACACTGAGTCTTGAAGACCAAGTTTTCATGACCCTCATGAAACTGCGTCATAGTTACACACACCTTCACCTGGCTGCACTCTTTCACTGCAGTATAACCACTATCAGAAATGTGATCGACACATTTATAGACTTTCTCCACAAATTACTTTTTAAGGACACAACTGTTCCCAGCCGGGAGAAAAATAAAACCAGCTTGCCTTCTTCATTTCGGCTCATCCGCAGAATGATATTGGATTGTACGGACATCACAATTGCTATGCCCAAGCAAATGGATATCTAGAATGAGTTTTCTGGTGTGTAATAAAGATTTCATGTGACACATCAAATTGATTTGTTGATGGGAATTAATGTCACTAATATGAATAAATGAACTCTAGGTTAACGGTACTCCCTTTCTTGCTATCACTACGACACTCATGCTAGCCCTGACAAAACGGTAAGTACACCTTCATGTAGGCTGCACTGCTGTACGTGTCCTGACTTGTAGTGGTTCTCTCCTGACTGAAAGAAACAGTCATGACTTCCAGTTAAATTCAGTGTGGCTAAAAGGAAAAGCTTTGTTAAAATATGCGAGCAAAATTCAAATACAAGTTGAAAAGGTGACGTTGAACTTGTGCGACCCTGCTGTACTTCAGTTATAGCATAACGTTAGCATTTTGCTGTTGGCGATTAGATTTATGATTCGAAAATGATAAAAGTAGGGTAGACATGTGGAGATTAAAATATTCCAAAATCCAGTGAAGAAATCCCGTTGCTTTTTGTCGAGGGAACACTTGCGTAGCTTACTTCCGGGTCGGCCTACAAAAATACATCACTGCACCACTCTATTCATGATGTTTCCATAGGTCTCCTACTGCAAGGTTCTTTGTAAAAGTCAGTTCATATCTTCTTATGGATGTCTATTTCCCCCAAAACAATTGAATGTAGCAAAATACCCATTTTTCCTTTTATAAATAATGCGTCTTTATTTATTTAGCATTTTAAGTCTTTCCAGTGTCTTTTTTGCAGTATATTCTATGTACGTTCAAAAGACTCTTCTTTTATTTTATAATTAAGACAACATTTGTTTCCAACATGCCAAATCTAATGTGGCCCCAATTGGCCTAACTCAAATCTAAAGTAGTTATTTATAATGTGAGACATTAGCTGTATGTACCCTTACTTTACAGGAGTACTGGAGAGGCTATAAAACAGTAGACATCTTGGAATGAGGTGATGGACAACGTTTTTACCACAAAGATGGTCGCCTCAGTGTCCCTGAGCACCTGCTGGTAGATGCAACACAAACTGAAAGAGTTTCTAAATACATTAAAAAACGGACGTTTTTTTTCTAAAATTGTCCTCGGAATCAACAATTGTGAAGGCATTTTCTTAATGGAAGAATATATATTAATTTCAGGCAACAATGATGTTTAAAAACCTTTAATTCATTTAATTGATACTATAAAACTTTTAAGTAAAATGTCACTTATATATACTGCAATGCTTTGGGAATGGATTAATGCTGGTCAGCTTGCAAGTAAAGAGTCACCGAACACGTTCCCATATGAGGTTTTGAGAAAATGTACATAGTTCTGCAGACTGCGGTTAGTAGAGTCTGACTGCTCCAGTCTGTCCTTCATGTTCTGCTGCTGACTCTGGAAACGACGCTCCATCTGAAAGAAAACAGAAACAACACATGAGAACTAACGGTTTGTATGTCCAACATGAAATTCCTTAAGACATTAAGACATACCTCCTCCTTGCTCCGCTGCAGCTGACTCTGCTCTGTTTTGGCTCGGCTCAGCTGGCTCTGCAGGTCCAAAGCTTTAGACTGAGACGTTCTCTCTTTGATCAAAACCTTCTGCATGCTGGCGTCCACCTTCAGGGAGGAGAACGTGTTCAGTGTACCCCATGTCATTTATTAAGGACATTCAGTATATTCTAAATAATAAAATGTTTGTGTCTACCAAATGCAGTCTTTTTTTTTATACGTGTCAAGTGTTTAGAAACTTGAGGAAGGGCCCTCTTGATTGAACATTGCATGTCATTTATTTTAATACAACATCAGCTCAGATAGAATTAGATCAAAATATTGCAGTCAATCAAACCACACAAACATGGAGGGTCTTTTGTGGTGTAACTTAAACCTTGGTCCCTGCACATTTCAACAGCCTCCCCAATTGGTCTTTGTCAAGTTTTTTTAATAGTCCCAAACTAGTAATTCCAGGCTTGAAATGTACATATAAACATTGTTATATTATGTTATCCCTCATTGTACACTAACTTTTTATCTTTATATAAATATATTTATTTTATCTATTTTGGACATTCTTTTGTTTATATAAATATTTGTATTCTATTTCAATTCATTTTTATTTTAGAATTTTATTTGAATGTTCATTCAATTTTTTTCCCCTTTTCAACCACTTATTTTTTTATTTCTTTTGCTTTAATATATATAGGTTTATTTTATTTTTTTATGAACATTCTTACTTTAACTTCTTGCATTTAAATACATTTTTTTGTATTATCTTTTATTCTATAATGGAGCAACTGCTACAAAACCCAATTTCCCCTGTGATAAATAACATTTTCTGATTCTGAAAAAGCGGGATAGGCAACAGTCAGGACTGTAACAAGTGTAGGGAAGGTGTAAAAAGGGTCTGTCTGTCTCAGACCTGTCTCTGTGCGTCGTCCAGAGTTGTCTGCAGCTGTCGGGACAGGAAGCTGACCTCGTGGCTCTTCTCCTCCAGCTGCTGCTGAACGCTGCGAAGACTGGCCTCCTTTGATGGCAGAGCCTCAGACATCTCTTGGTTTTCCACCGTCAAGTCCTCCAGCCTCCTGCAACAAATAACACAAAGATCTACAGCTGCAGTTTGGAAAATGTTCCCCTATAAAGACCCTCTGTATAATGTGCTCTATGTTCCTACAGTGGTGACCCTGTCCACTAACTGCAATTTCTTACCTAAGTTAAAGGTCACATATTATGCAAAATCCACTTTTCCATGTCTTGTATACATACATATGTGTCCCCTCAGAGATTCTGAAAGATTCAGAAAAAAAGATTTGCTCACTTTTTGTCCTGATCCATGTCTATAAAAACCTGTCTGAAAATGGGCCGATCAGATTTTGGCCACTTTATGATGTCATAACGATGTTTTGGCTTGTGTAACCATTAGCCACTAACCAACCAAGGTAACATTGTGCTCCTTATTTTCATCTAAAGTAAAAGACAGAGAATCAGCACTTTTGAAACAGGGCTAGCACAGAGGGGATTATGGGATGCTACAATGCACGATCTGTTTGGTATTTCGAGTCAAACACTTCAGAGACATGTTTTGTATAGAACTGAAAACTATAATATATTGAGGCAAAAGAGTATAAGTAGTAGTAGTAGTAGTAGTAGTATAACCTTTATTTAGCCAGGAAAATCAATTAAAAACAAATTCTTATTTTCAATGATGACCTGACGGGAGGCAAAAAGCTTCCTGAGGGGATGGGGGTTGGGAGGAAGAAAATAAAAAGACAGACTCCGAGCACTACAGAACCCAGGAGCACACAATGACACAGAGCAGAGATGGCAGGCATAGCAGTTAAACATATAACATATCTAAAATAATACTGCTGGAGTTCAATCAGTCATTAAAATAATATAGAACATTCATCCATTCAATCATTCATTCACCCATTCATTCCTTCATGGTAATGCATACTATAGGAGAGGTCAAGACATTAGGCGCTTTCACACCGGAGTACTTTTCCCAGGAATAGTTCCGATTGTTCCTGGGATTTTGCGTTCACACCAAAAAGATCTCGAACCTAAACCTAGTTCTCGGGAACCTTTTCACCCCTTTTCAGTCCCTGCTAGAGAGGTGGTACTTTCCTGGGGAGGAAAAGGTTCCAATTTCTGAATTGAAAACAACGGCCCAATAAAAGTTTTGTGAAGCCACCATTTTATTTGCTTGCATTAGCATTATTAGCATTAGCCCAGCGCACCAACGGAGAGAGACTAACTTATGGAAACACAAAATAAAACGTGGGAGTGGTGGATTGATGAGGAGGTGTCAGCACTTCTGGCGATTTACCCGGGACTTCGGGTGGCAGTATACGCCGTGAAGTTGTTTGCGGCCTGCCAGTAAACCCAAAGCAGAAGAAGAAGTGACGTCAGCGGCTTCATTTGCGTAATCCTCCCTCAGGGACTTATTCCAGTGTGAACGCGATCTACTAGTTGGTTCCGATAATTCTGGGAAAAGTACTTTGTGTGAAAGCGCCTATTGGTAGTGAGCATCAGGCGAAGCAGCTGCATGTGTTTGTAATAATGTCCCTGAAGGAGCGGGGGGAGATAAAGGTCTCCATCTTCAAGGTTTTTTGTATGATATTCCAGCTATCAGCTGCTGCAAACTGAAAGGCGAAGAATAGAGGACCTTTAAAGCAAATGAATCCATTGTCACGGATTAGGTGTGATGTTACACTGAGGTAGTGATGTTTACATACTGATGTCCAGATGTTTTTTATCTGTATATGTTCATTTGGTAAAGGTAATTCTGTAAATGTCTGTACCTCTCAAAGTTGTGAATTTTTTCTTTGAGGACGTTGTTCTCCTCCTGCAGCAGCAGGTTCCTCTGCTGCAACATCTCCAGTTGAGTGCCTTGCTGTTCCACCTGTGAAGAAACACAATTAATGATCAGTTCTGATGATACTAACCCCCTCCATGAAGCGCCAATCTCTGAAAATATAACAGCACTGCTACAGTTCGATTCCAGCCACGAACCTGCACCTCTGTTGCAGGCCTCTCGTTTCATTTCCTGTTCCCAGAGTCTATACTGTCAGCTTTAAAATAAAAGGTGAAATACCCCAAATGATGGAAAAAATATAAATACACATCCATGCATACATCCTACATTATTACAGGAAATAAACGTTTTTTTGCAAAGAATGACTGTGGAGAAGTAAGTAAATCTTTTTAATTACAGTTTGTACTAAGAATAATATGCAGTTCAAGCATGACCTTTAAATGAGTGATTCTCTTAAATGTATATACCTGTAGCCAGAATTGTACAACTGTTTTAATATTTACAAGAATTCCAATTGGGAACTGAAGACTTGTTTGCAAAAAACTCAGGAAACTTAGGGTAACAATGTAACACTTGCCTTTCTATTTGCTTCAAAATGTTTTTCTCTGCTGAAGAAATGCTTTAGAGCACGTTTACACGAAGAAATTAACATCTGCATTTTGCTCTAGGCAATTGGATGGCAAAACAAACAAAAAATTCATATCAGGCAAATATCGCCTCGGCTGTGACACTAAAACAAAAAAACTTGTATTAAGTAGCTCTATAACTTGGGCCCCTGTTTAGATCACTTGGTAGAGCTATCGGCCATTTACCGGTTGTTCGGTTTCTCAGCACATATTATCACAAATAAAAAGATAGAAAATTAATAACATGATTCTAATATAGCAATATTTGGAAAAGGTCTCTGATTTTTATTGAATGGGTAAATATTGAAAGGTTCCATGTCATGCTTTTCTGGTTATTACCCGTCCCCTTGTGAGCGGGACACTGTGAGCTGTCTCACTGGTCTGGGGTCGGCGAGACAGCGAGACACCGCGGAACTCAGCCTGGGCACACTCCCAGCCAGGCTGCGTGTGTGTGTGTGTTTCGGGCTCGGTTTCGCTGTCTCGCAGGCGGCCACTGGGCTCACAGGGAGGGGGGGGGGCAGGAGCTCCAACAAGCCGTTTAGGACAGAGAGTGAATACACATACTCTACAGAGATGCTGTATGAGAAACCAATGTGATTTTGGAAAATTGCACAATGTAAATCTATTTTAGTATACCTCAACAATGGAATTATGATCAGTAGAAATGGCCATGACATGGGACCTTTAAGGTCCAGAGGTTCAGGATGTTTTACTCGGAGCCTAATTATCCAGAGAGGTCTCATATTCTTAAAAACAATCATACAGATAAGTTAAACCGGTTAAAAAAACACCAAAACAGTGTTTGCTTAGCTTATTTTGCTGTTAACTTAATATAGTAACGGCTGGTTGAAATATATATCATATATCCACGAAGAACTGGAAAGTGTATTGGTTCAATTGGATCAAAAGGTATAATTGCGAAGGATCTGTTGCCATTATAGGCCAATAAAATGGGCAAATACTTTGCTTGAAATTA
>CALSBZ010044269.1:0-21908 GCA_943591055.1 Gobionotothen gibberifrons
AAGTTGTATTTATCATCTGAATTTGCCGAAACAAGTTTAATATTCTGAAAGCCAAGACTGAAATCCGTGTTACCTATGACTATGCCTTACATTCATAATGTCAGCGGAGGAAGGGGAAGCAGCGCTGTGGAAGAGCAGAGTGGCGAGTGAGAGCTGCCATCTTCCCTTTACAAGCTTAAAAAATGCCTGTAGCTACTGAGATTGAATATAACAATCAAAAATAACAACATATACACAGCTAGATCAGATTTTTAGCATTTTAGATGCAACTTTAGAGTAGAGGGGAATTATTGAAACGGGATGTATACAGCGTTCTGCGGCATCCACCGCTGCGAAAATGTTGGGCAGGGCCGTAAAGTGGGGGGGCCAATGGCCCCCTGGCCCCCCCGCTTCCGGCGCCCTTGCCCCTGGCCGGCTCTGGGCCCCGGTGCGCTCCATGGATGTAGAAACAGGCAATGTCTCAATGCAGGGGCTGCACCAGTGGCGTAGCCCCTGAATTGAGACATTGCCTGTTTCTACATCCATGGAGCAGCGCAACCGAGCAGCGCAACCGAACAGCGCGTATCACGTGACATTAATACGAAGCGCTCCGTAGGCTAGACCGTCTCATTTTGTAGGACGCTCGGTCCGGTCTACGTGGGCTGGGTCCTCCGTGGACCGCGTAGCCTAGGCTGCGTACTCCGAAGGGTGCAGGTGCAGCCCCATTGAGACACGGCCATGGATACAAAATAAAACAGGAAGTGGAACATAAACTAAACTAACATGAAACATGAACATGACAATCACAAACATGACACAACTAAAATATTTGACGGGACACAATAAACAGGAAGCAAGTCAAACAGATCACCTATATCCTTTCCTCTTGTTCAGTTCCTTATTTTTTTCTAAAACTTACTAAACCCTGACATGAAAGTCCTCTCTACATTTAGTGATGGATTTTTTTTCTTTATAACAAAAGTGTAAAAATGTAACCCTAACCTTCCACATCCAGTATTATTCTCATTTTTTTACAGCATTAATAAAGTCCAAACATGGAGGGTTTTTAAACTGACACATCAGGATGCAATATTTTGTATTTTACTTAAGTAGGAATACACATTCTACCAAGCAAATGTATCTGAGTATATTATTTCTTTACTGTACTATTTATTTTTGTACACAACCAAATCTTTCTTAAGGTACAAGCTGTTTGTTTTGTTTGTTTCAAGGACTGAGCACTTTTAGATGATAAGTAGATACACAGTTTTATTCAGAACATTTTCCAGACGTTTTTCAGTGGCAGTTGCATTCTGACTCAACTGACTGGAGGTCACTTTCCTGTTCACCTTTCTTATTTATAAAATAGTTTTTGATCACTCACCAGGAAGCTCTGTGGATGGCTGCCTCTTCACGATCCTGACTTCAGAGTAAATGGTTTCATGCGGTGCCGGTGAGGAATCGCTGCCTGCAACACAAACCACGAAAAAACCCAACTTTCTGTTAAATGAGCTCTGAATATGTACACATTCACATTTAACTCAAATGACAGAAACACATGCGTCTTTTCTTTTTTAGAAAAGGTAGGTTTTTGTTTTTAGGAATAGATAGATAGATAATTAGATAGATAATTATAGGACTCACCATGAGTATTTCCCTTGTCTCTTTTGAACTTTACATCAGAGTACACAACTTCAGCTTCAGGCATTGTATCGCTGTGATCATCAGTGTCTTTAAAAGGGAACTAAAGGAACGCTTCACTGCACTGTTAAATTAAGAAAATGCTGGGGGAGGGCTTTATACAGAGTTCCTCAAAATCTAACAAATGTTATGAGTTATTGGTTTGTATTTTACTGCCAGCTAAATAAATAAATGATTTGATTTGAATTGTTTAGTCAAGATAACTTCAGTAAAATTATATTTGTGAACATTTTTGTCAATTTATTTGGATTTCTTCACAAATACAAAGAAAAAAGAAAAAGAAATACAAAATATAAGAATATAATAAAATAATACAGAATATTAAAAAATAATTAAAAACATACTACATATACATATTATCATACACTTTATAGAAATGTCACACGCATAATACTACATACATTCCTGATTTAAAAAAAGTAAAACATGTGACATCTTACATTTTTAAAATACTAAACATATTTGACAACAAAAAGTATCCAATAATGAGCTGCAACTAATCAGAAGAAAACATTTGACTGAGAAAAAAAAAAAAACTTAATTATATCATCATCAATTATTTCACGATTTTTTATTTGTATTATAGTTTAATTTAATTTAACAAAAGAAACATTCCTCATGGAATCCATGTCGGATATTACACAAGAGCCGTCACCCAGATTTCCTCCAATCAACGGTCACAATTAGTGACAGAGCAGTCTCGCGGCCAATCACAACAGCATTAGGGGGCGGGGTTTAGTCGCTGTAGCAGACAGGAGGCGGAGACGTGTCCTTTCCTGGCTGAACTTGTGTGAGGTGTCAGTAGGACGACAGACAGACAGACTTTATTAAAGTTTCTGCCCTGCTGGTGTCCCGCTCCAGACATGCCCCCCAGCGCGCAACTGAAGGAGGCGATAGCCGATGTGCAGGAGGGGATCCGTGCCATCCTGCTCGGACCCCCCGGAGCTGGGAAGGGGACTCAGGTGAGAGGAGGGGAGCTAACAGAGCTAGCTGTTAGCCCTTTGCGCATGGTCGGTATTTGTACAAGCTAATGCTAATGCTAACATGTCTAGTTGAACTGGTTGTGTTTGTGACTTCAACTCTTAGAAAAAACACACCTGGACTCGGTGTTGAGATGCGTTTTATTATTCTTAAATATGTCGGTCAGTTTCATATTAATGTTAACAACTATAACAACCTCATTCAATACCCGAGACATAATAAATATAATGAGGCTATTTTGTCTGAGATGTCATGCTAAAATTCTACAGGTGTTGTTTTTGTAGCAACTGGGTAATACAGAGGAAGTTTAATTCCTGCATCTTATCAAGTCTATTCAATCATTTATCAATTGTGTTTCACTGAAAAAGCAGAAGATATTACAAAAGTAGAAAATATTATCAAGCCTAATTTTTTACCTCCTTAAAGCCACATTATAGTTGTTTTGAGGTGTGGTCAATGTCTGCTTATACCCTAAATGTACATGGTATGTTTCTATAGAAGTTGTTATCACTTAATATATCTTTATTTTTAACATACAAACATGTAAGTTTGTTACAAGAAAGAATACTTTTTACAAAGGAATCAGGTGGTGTTTCTTAGCTTTAGCCGCGCATGTTTGTATTGTTTTCCAGTTAGGGTGGTTTCTATTGCTCCTCGCTCAAGCTAGTCAGACCTTGGCTGGGAAAGGTTTCTTTCCTAATTCTTCATAAGAAAAACAGTTATTCTTTTGAGCTTCTTTCACCAGTATGGGGATATGTGATCCATACCATGCTTAGCTGGATGAGCTGCTAACTCCCAGGAACTTAAAACTATTCACGTTTCTTTACCACACCTCTATTGATGAAGACAGGGGTGTGTCTGTGTCCTCTTCTCCTTTTTATTTTTGTTACACCATTCAGTTTCTTGCTTTTGCTGATGTTGATACAAGTACACAATAAAAAACAAAAGCGTTTTTTTTCTGCGTACAGATCAACAGATTAAAAAAATGATGGTCAAACTGTTTTTTTGGTATTTACTGCTGTCAGCGTTCAAATGGTTTGGATACTTAGAAAACTCACTGCATTGTCTCCTAAGATGTTCAAGTACATATTTTGTTCCCTTTTATATATTTTTAGCATGTGTATATAGTCATTGATAGTGTATAAAATGCATTTTGTTAAAACATATGAGATAACTGGAAGGATTTCAACCATATTTGAGAAGTGGACCTAATCCATGCATGTCACCCATTTATTTGTCGACTTTGGTTTTGTAGCCTTCAATTTGAGGTCTTTAAGAAAAAGACCATAATTCCTCACAATCAAAATATAGTTTAATGGCTGATTTATTGTTTTAGGTAAGATTACACTTTATTACAAGACAGGTACTGAGACAACAACATCTAGTTGGCAACTACAGAAATGAAAAAAGGCCAGAGTATGTTAACAGCATTTAAAGACATTTACAAACTTGTTTTAGCTATGAATACACGAACATACTTTAAAGGAAGAAAGGTAGGAAGTGCAAATGGAGTTATTCATATAAAAGCCTGTTTATAAATGTCAGTTTTTAGAAGGGATTGAAAAGTTTAAGCTGATCTCTTGGTACACTGTTTTGATTCATGTAATCCAACAATTTCAAAAAGAAACGGAGCGATTTTTATTGGAAAGAAAACTAGAGGTAAACATGTCCAACATGTTGTTATCCAACCATATGAATTGTGCTTCTATCAATTCTTATTGGTGTTTGAAAAATATTTGTACTACCCTCCATTTCTTGGCATGCATGTGGTTGTTCAGTACTCATGTGTGCAATGTACGGAGGGAAACTAAAGGCAGTGCTATGTCTTCGGTACCGGTGTGTGTTATCGTCTGCCGGTTCTATCCTCAATCGCTGTCACATTCATGCCTTTAATGACTCGGTGGAGTCCATGGAGGGGTTTCCTCTGCAGATTCTTAAACAGGAATTACAAATGAAATTCTTGATTTTCTCATGCGTTCTGTCTGGTCAAGCAAAAACTTTGGACGTTTCAACATTTCTCAGAATACTGAAAATTCCTCTCTATCAAGTTATTGTTTAATATCTGATTATTGTTTTAGATAAGATTAAACTTTTATTAGAGGACAGGTGAGGATTGAGTACTAGTACCAAGTATTTTTGAAGGCTCTATGTTGATGTTGAAGCCCTTCATGTTCAGTCCCACATGACTATATGTCTCATGTTTTACTTGTGCTCAATGACATTTACACCTAAATTGGTGCATAGGAAAACATTTTTAAGTAGGAGCTCAGGCTTATATGAAGAAAATAACAATGTAACTAATACTCATCTGCAATAAGCAGCATCTGCTAGAGAAAGTGTGTGCAATGAAGCCTGAATATGTAAAATATTGGTTTATGTGGTGTCATAGCTGGTGGATTTTTATCAAATTAGATTATTATCTAATAACTGTTCACATCACAAGCAAATGGTTCCTGCTTTAATGTGGGGATTTGTTTTGGGTTTCATATCATTATACATTAAATACTTTGGGTTGTAAATTGTTAGTCCGATAAAATAAATCATTTAATTATGCCATATTGTGATAAGGAGAGATTGAAATTTCAACCTTTGGCTGCGCAAGGAAAGCATGGCAGATGGGGTTTCTTGATATAAAGGTTACTGATTACGTATATAACCATTGCTTCAGGAAGTCCAGCTGTCCACATTTCTTTCTTAAGGGCACGTAGTTGCCTTTGCCTGTAAGAACCCAGCATAACATAATTCAGATTTGTATTGTAACTTTGTAGGACACAGTAACTTGTGTGGTGACACCAAAACATTTTCTCACTGACCTCCCTCAGTCCCACAGTGTTGTCTTGTCAGAGCAGTTACAAATAGACCGACCTATGCGCTGGCATTACCTCAGTGTGTTCAGTCTCTCTGACGCTTTACGTCCTCTGTTCTCAGTAGAGCTCTCCTAAGATTGACTAGTTTTGGAGATGCATTCCTGCCTTTAGAGATGAAAGAATAACTCAAGCCAGAAGGAGTGAGAAAATGTATTGATCATTAATCATTATTGATAAATCTGACAAGGAAAATCAGGAAATCCTCACTGAAGAGGCTTGACAATAATTGTAGTGTCACTATTTGTTGTTGAAAAATGACAAACAGTTAACCGATAATCAAAAACCCTTTTCCAAATATTTTTAATTAATCGTTTTATTGACACAACTAAATAAGTTGTGTCAATAAAAAAATCCAAGAATCTCTGCTGGTGAAAACGTTTGAGTCTGACAGCAAAACACTGCTTTCATTCTTCTCTCAGCGAACAATGCAGGTGGTTGGCTCTCTGACAGAACAAATCCCCTACCAAGCACTTTCTTTATCTGCCATGGTGCTGGTGATAATCTAAAGCTCTTAATATATCATAAATGTCTCTTGTTCTCCCTGCAGGCCCCGCGGTTAGCAGAGCGGTACTGTGTGTGCCACCTGGCCACCGGGGACATGCTGAGGGCCATGGTGGCCTCCGGCTCGCAGCTCGGCAAGAAGCTCAAGGAGACCATGGACGCTGGCAAACTGGTAACTATCTGCTCCTGCTTCTCATGATCTGTGTGTTTCCTTTCTCTGCCTCTTCAGACCCCTCTGAGGCTCTGTGTTGATGTTCAGTCCCTCATGACTTCATGTCTCATGTGTTTGTCTTCAGGGACATTCACAGCTGAAATGTCTCTGAAACACAAGTGAGAGTCAGAAAACCAGACTTTTTCTGAGAAATGTTAATCTTTTGACTTGGAGCACAGCCATAAATTGAGAAGTGTAACACTTATTTGCATAGCTGCTAATGGAGTTTGTTAAATGTAATTTAGACTGATCGATACTAAGTGGTGTTTGAAAAATATTTGTACTACCCTCCATTTCTTGGCATGCATGTGGTTGTTCAGTACTCATGTGTGCAATGTACGGAGGGAAACTAAAGGCAGTGCTATGTCTTCGGTACCGGTGTGTGTTATCGTCTGCCGGTTCTATCCTCAATCGCTGTCACATTCATGCCTTTAATGACTCGGTGGAGTCCATGGAGGGGTTTCCTCTACAGATTCTTAAAAAGGAATATCAAAGTTCTTTTTCTGATGTGTGTGTGTGTTCAGTACGGTGAGTCTTTCTGAACTTGTTGCATAAGCTCTCTCTGTCTCAGCATGCGACTGATTTCCTCAGAGCTGTTTGTCTCTGTGTTTGCTTATATAAAGTCTGTTTTTCTGGCCTTTTTATGAAATGACACCTCTCCCTTTATTTCCTCCCTGTAGCCGGGGAGAAATCCCTGTCCACATGTTGTTTTCTGGCTCTTGTGCAGAGCTGTTGCTATGCAGATAAAAAGATGGATGAGGATATGTTGCTGTGTTTCAGGTCAGTGATGAGATGGTGGTAGAGCTCATAGAGAAGAACCTGGACTCTCCGCCCTGCAGCAACGGCTTCCTGTTGGACGGATTCCCTCGCACAGTCAAACAAGCAGAGATGGTTAGTGTTTATAAAGGACATTATTCTCAGCACCTCTATTCACCCTCTGTCTGAAACCAGAGCCCAGTCTGCTTTGATTGGTTAGCTGGCCGGCTCTGTTCTGATTGGTCAACCGTTTAGAGATATCCCACCCCCTTAAACTATCACATACAATGTGTTCAAGCGCTAGCCAATAGAAGTGCAAGTGTTGCGTAGTGATGTCACTGTGTTATGTGTGTGTGGTAGAGAAACTCCCTCTGTGGGGAACTTTGGGATTTTAGCCTTTGCAGACCATCTACATGCACCAAAACCTATAACACTCTACAGGAAAGGGAAAACCCCCCTAAAACATTATATGGCCTCTTTAATGTGATGTTATACTTTCTGCTCTTATCTTGAGAAACACAACTGTACAGTAGTTTCACATTTTAGGACATTTGTTTTACATTTTGGTTTGTGTACAGATTAAACAAACGAGGTACAAAGTGTTGTTAAAGTGAGTTTGACAGGTTTTGGTCTATTTTGTACAGAGTCAGGCTAGCTCTAGCTCAGTCCATCGATCATCTGATCTGATTGAATGTTGGATTCCATGCGTACTGTCGCAATTTAAACAACATAATTGAAAGGGAGGCTACAACGCAAGCAGGACAAACAGTTTGCATCGCTTTCTTAAAATGTAAGGTCTAAACAAATATAAAGACCAACAGAAAGATGGAAAGATACACCCGACATTTTTAAAACAATTATAAAATGTAGGATTATTTCTAGTTGGTGGATGATCAAATATAAGTTTGGAATAAATTAAGAGTATCAATAATAATAATAAAGGTATATCTCTAATAACATGTTGCAAACTAAAGCATAGATGTTTTCTTCATTAGTAGAAAGGAAAGAAAGAGAAGCCTTTTTGTTTCATGTGAAAGAGGGAAATTGTAAAGTAAAAGCAACCATATACTATTTGAAAATGTACATTTTAACAGTAAAACACTTCTATTTAACATATCACTTGCATATGTAACATGTCTGACATTAAGCTGATATCTTCATTTAATCTAATCATTATACCAGACAAAAAGAATAAAGTTTTTTAACAGTATTTCTTGTCTCTTGGAGCTGGACGTTTTGTTGGACAAGAGACAAGAGAGCCTGGACTCGGTGATCGAGTTCTCCGTCGACGACTCCATGTTGGTCCGCAGGATCTGTGGAAGGTAGGACAATTAATTATTCACCACCAGGGGAGGGATCCAATCTGTTTTATTTCCCAGGCACAACAACAGGTAATGAGCTCCCAGGATGGAAAAAGCTCCTCATTCTCTCCGAGTGTTAAACCCATCCATAGATTAACTAATTTAAACAGAAGAGACTGGGACAGTGAGATAATGCTGGAGAGAAGTGGAGCGTGAAAGCATGTGATTAACTGAAGAGGAGGCCGGAGAGCGTCCTGCAGCTGCAAGGACGCATCCTTAAAGAAGCCGATGACTGCCGCGGCTGCTGGTGCCTTACTGTATTTTTAAACTGTGTCGGAACGCTCCTTTCAAGAGATATGTGAAGAACAAAAAACGTAATTATTAGAATTAAGCTACAGCTCCCCATTGACATTCAAACAAACAGGGAAACATGCAGGATGTTACAGTAATGAAGCTATCAGAAACAAATGGGTGCTTTTAAGAAATGTGGCCTCTTCACTATAAGGCAACATTAAAATATATTTTAAGTTTTGAGTGTTAAGATAAAAGACACACTGTTATGTTTATGGTGTTCATACAACAGTCACGCAAGCCTTTATAAAAGCATAGTTCTAGAGCAAATTTTGTAAATTTTATTTTAAACAAAGATTGAATTTGTGATGTTTGTCTTGGGAGGTCAAAAGCATCAAAACTCTGATATTAATTTGTGATATGACCTGTATTTCTAAAATACTGTAGGTACCATACGTATACTTATCAAGGGGCTTGAGAATTATGGCATCCTGTCAACATTTTTAAAACTAAAATGACCCCCCCCTAATAACGCAACATTGTAAACAAAACATCTGATTTGATATCAGCAGAAGGAAAGATAGTACATGTAAGCTGTTAGCAGCCAGTATGCGAGATGCTGCTGACTTGCATTATAGTTTGGTAAAGCTCCTTTAAGTTAAAATAAGTATTCACATTGTGAGATGTTGTGATGTGTCTGCGTCCGTCAGTCGCAGTTGGGAGCGCTTGGTTGTGGTGCTGCTTCATTCTGTCTAACATGCACTACTCCACTGTCTCATTGTGTCAGTTGGTGTATTTATCCTTCATGTAGTGCGTTTCCTCAGAGATTAGGTTGTATGTGTGCAAATGTGGTGCATATTCTAATACATTTAAATAAGTATTTACATTGTATAGTGCAGGGGTCGGCAACCCCTGGCACGCGTGCCACCATTGGCACGCGGGACCGTAACCAGTATGTTCGGATCCTGAACGAGACCGCAGACAGAGCGCGTCTCCCCGTTACCTGCAGAAGGAAGCCATGCACGCAACGCAGCACAGAAGAATAACTTCTAGGACCCGCTCTCTTTAACTCCAGTCGACTTTCTGCTGCTTTCCTCCATGGTGAAACGACCAGGGGTGTAGCGCACTTCACACATTGCATTACCCATAAGGAGCTGTACATGCCGCAGTTTTTGCGTGGCTGTGTCTTTAGTTGAAAACCCAGTGGCGATCTGAGCATCTGTCATCGAAAATAATATGCTACACAGGGGCGGACTGGCCAACTGTGTGTTCTGGAGAATTACAGTACGTCTGGCCGTCAGAGAACCGAGCCGGTCGCCAGCGGGCCGTTGACGACCGGGCTCGGTTCGCTGCCGGCCGGCACTGCCCTTTATTTATTTAACTGTGTTTTAAATTGCGCTGACAGGCGACAGAGGTCCACAGCTACCCCGCACTTCATATCAAAAAGGTTGCCGACCCCTGGTATAGTGTAACGCCCTTCTGAAACACACCACCACGCCCATAGCTCACAGTCAGTCCATATCATATTCTGTTCAAATGTATTCTTGTAAAACTCTGCTTTTTTTGTCAAGATGCATGAATTAATAAAGTTGTATAAAGGAGATGTTTTCACACAAATAACACAAAGTAGATATGGAAACTTGCGATTTTTCTAAAAACACAACACACAAACCATAAAAACACTTGTATGTTGAAGTAAATAATAAAGGGCTGTGTCTTCATTGATTATAAATCAGTGTGATTATAAATCAACAAAAATGCCAAAATTGTACATAATTAAATGATCAACTGACACTCTTTTTACTGCATGGTACGGTTCAATCAGACATGACTGGCCTCGCTTTTTTTGGATTTCCACTCTGGATTTTACTTGGTCCTTTTTTAGATCAAGTGATATTTAATGGTGACGTTAATAAAATGCTGAAAATGAAGTTATCATTTCGTTTTTCTGGTGAAAAGGAAATGAAAAGAGGTCACACAGTCGGAGAGATTTGTCTCAAGGGCGTCACAGTACATCCTGCACATTTGAAAAATAAATAAAAATAAACGTTACAATATATGGCATTTCATTGTTTTTAATATGAAAAACTACAGGTTACAATTGTGTACCGAACTTAGTGGAATTTCTATGGCATTGGTATGAGCTGAAACCTTTCTGGTATTGTGACAGACTAGTTTTGACATGGGCTGACCTTTTTAAGAGCATAGAGACAAATGGGGCACACCATCCATCAGCTGATTTATCTTTAGGGCAACAACATTTCATTTCATCAACATGTAGTTCAATCTCCACAGTTAGGCTAAGAAAGGGCTGTGTATCCATTTAACTTGGTTAAATGATTTCTGCACTCTCCTGCTTACATTCATTAGGTTAAATGTTGAAGCAGCTAACAGCACAACCCAGTGGTTTCGGTCGTTTACTGAAAACATGTCCGTCGGTTAAAACTGGATTAACCATTGTTCTCTTAAAAAGAAGATTATAACTTATTTTAATGCTATTACCTTGTTTTTATCATGGCCATGTTTGAACAGGTGCAATGTTTCCCATTAATTGGATGTGTGAATAATGGGAATCACTAGCGATGTCTGTAAAGGTCATCCATGTAATTTACCAGGAATTATATGTGGAAGAGGATGTCACATATATTACTGTTATTTCATAGCTTGTTAACCTCTGCTTACGTACCAGTTTGGTAGGGATGCACCAATGTCAAATGTATCTGCAGATGTTTAGAGTAGCAACTTTGCTGATGCCCTCCATTTCTTGGCATGCATGTGGTTGTTCAGTACTCATGTGTGCAATGTACGGAGGGAAACTAAAGGCAGTGCTATGTCTTCGGTACCGGTGTGTGTTATCGTCTGCCGGTTCTATCCTCAATCGCTGTCACATTCATGCCTTTAATGACTCAGTGGAGTCCATGGAGGGGTTTCCTCTGCAGATTCTTAAAAAGGAATTACAAAGTTCTGTTCCTGAAATTCATGATTTCCTCATGCGATCTGATAAGCAAACACTTTGGACTTTTCAAAATGTCTCAAAAATATTAAAACTAACTTATTCCAAAACTGACAATACCTTTTATCCCTCAGAAAAGAAAACAACATATTTTACTGCGTTCAGAAAACTGTTAGCTTTCTTGCTGATTTTAATTATTTTTTATAAATTATAAACATTAACTTTGTTTTAGCCATCTTTGAATGAGCACAAACTTCTAAAACTCTGCTGTACTATATTCTCAGATTTTATATTACAGCAATCGGTGAATGCATTTAATTCCATTTCTGTCGTCATCATTTTTCCTCCTGCTATTGTGCATAAACAGTTAAATATAATACATGTATTTGAACAGGGATTGTTTTTGTGTGTTTGCCACATACAGACCACTTCTCGGGTCCATGTTAATTCTGTTCTGACGACAGAGACCGCAGCACTCTGCAACACACGGAGACTGAACTTTAGACAAAGTTAGGAAGTTGTGAAACATTTCTCATAACTCAAACAGTCTCTCAATGTTGGACTTCATTTACCATTCCTGAAAACACACGCTATGCAGGATATCCTGCAGCATCCCCCCCCCCCGCAGCAGTAGCAGCTCCACACAGAGCAGAGGAGACGAGCTGTGAGTTACTGTAAAGTTATGGCCTCAGTCAGTGTTCTAAAGCCTCAATATGACGGACAGACTTCACATTTGCCCGTCCTAATTAACAACAAGGAAGCTAATGCAACCTCTTCCAGTCAACGAGCAAAACATAAACACCAGCGACTGCCATGGGCGCACGTCATCTTATTTGCCGATGTGCCAATGGAGGTGAATACTGCCAACATTGGCCGATGTCTTGTCGACGCATAGGTGCATCCCTACAGTTTTGTCCTTTCGCATATCTGGTTAAATAAGTAGACTTTTCCTCTTTGTCTTCATTTTGCCCCAAGCCAAATAAGACCACAACCAACAGAAACCACTGCACAACCTGATTGTTTATTTCTCCACCTATTTCCAAAGATGCTCTGATAGTACATATTGCTGTTCTGCTCTAGCCAGCTCTGACTCCTTTCATAATGTCTATAGGCTGAGGCCTGGAGAGAAAGAAAACACTTCTAAAAGTTTAATTGGCAGCATGTTGTTGTTTCCATGTCTACAGCCTCCACTGTGCAACAAGTCATGATTTACATAACAGTTTTGAAACGGTTAAATACAACACGCCATGCTCTGATTTGTAAGCTGACACACATTGAGCAGGCAGACGTGTTCCTTCACCAACTTGTGTGAGCGCTTTTAAAGAATCGGTCCTATGAACTCATTTATTAGTGTCTGTTATTCAGTGTTTGACGTCCTCACCCCACATTATCTGTATGCCACGCTGAATGGCGGACCATTTGCAGAGAGCCAGGTTTCTGTCTGCGGGGGTCCTTTTGCAAGGAGGAGGCTGCCTGCTGCCTTTTTACAAGCCAAGTAGGGCAAGGGCAGCATGTGGGATGATAAAGGGACAGTTACGCAGTTAGTGAGGCTGTGGCTAAGTGGATGGTGTGCTCGACTTGGAATCAGGGGGTAGCAGGTTCGAGTCCCACTGCAGTCAGCATGTCGTTGTGTCCCTGGGCAAGACACTTCACCCCAAATTGCTCCTGTGGGGATTGTCCACAGTACTGAATGTATGTAAGTCGCTTTGGATAAAAGCGTCTAACAAATGACATGTAATGTGAGTCACCGTGGCCGTCTAAACCTCATCCATCCTCCTCTGCTCTCACTCTGATTTCTTTTTCGTCCTTGTCCTGCCTCTCACCGTGTCCCCTCCGTTTCCCCCAGACTAATTCATCAGCCGAGTGGCCGCTCCTACCACGAGGAGTTCAACCCCCCCAAAGAGCCCATGAAGGATGACGTAAGTAGTTTAACTATCAACCCACTTAGAAACCACTTCTGGCTAATCTGCCACCTACTTAAACTCACTGCCAAGTCTGAAACTGGTGACAATCAGCCAGCTTCAGACGCAAGCTGAATGTAGAACACATTTCCAGGGACATTTACTAAATGTATACATTAAGATGTTTCCGGTACCGGGGGCAAAACTCAACATCTTGCAAGAAACGGTGTCTGAGGGCTTCTTAATATTTAACAAACTATGAATGTGTCATACCCACTTAACGGGAAGAAACTCAGCTATCAGACAATATTAACTATTCTTAGCTAAACGAAACTCAAGGGTCATACCAAGCCTCTGAATTAGCCCTGAGCGAAAAAAATGCTAACGCACAGAACTCACTGTAAAATATCCTTATTACTTATCGGATCTGCACAAACAATAGAGCAAGTTGAGATTCGACAGATTCTAGAAATATAAGTATCATCACTGAGCGATCAGAACTCGCGGCAGGGATTTTAGGAACTTCCCCTCAATTCTATTGGCTCTAACGGTTAAAAAGAGGTGTCAATCATCCGAGGGGGGCCAGAGATATGGAAAATGCACCCAAATGAACCCAGAAGTGTTTTTCTTGTGCTAAACCTCTCTTAAAAAGGTCACATGTCACTTGTTTTGCATCAATCTTGATACAGGGTACTTATTATATGTTATAGTTTGGATTCCTAAAGCTTTTATGGCGCATTTCCACTACAGGGCCTCACTCGGTATGGCTAGGCCTCGTTAGGCCTTGTTAGGACTGGCTCACTTTATGCTGCGTTTCCATTACAGTTTAGTAGCTGGGGCAGTAACTATAGTAACGCAGTGTAGGCGGAGCCGTGACGTTATCTTCAATGGGAACCACAGAAAAACAACATCAGCCGTTAGCTGTTAGCACTCAGAGCTCACAGCTCCTCATATCTGTTCAGAAACTAGACAAAAGTTAAACAAGTACAAACCACAGACTGTTTGTGTCATGGTGAATACTGTCGCTGGTTTATTTATGTCTGTATAGGCCGTTGTTGTGAGTGTGGACGGTCGGAGCATTTACAACGTTAGCTTAGCCGATCTCCATTTAGACAACACGCATTTTAAAAGGTGTTTCTCCTGCCGTCTGTCTGCAGACTTGTCAAAGCATTAATTCATGGTTTTTACTAACCGGTATCAGTATGTTGTTACTTCGGCATCATTTTGAAACGTGTATTACAATTAAATCACGGTCAAATATGTTCATTTTGTTGTAGTTGTAGCCCCCTTGCCAGCGATTCTCTCTCTAGTTTAGCATACTCAGCCCGACTCAGCCTGGTTGTTGGCCCGGAAAGAACCTCGATTTTATGGGGCCAGAAAAACTGTAAGTGGAAACGCAACCAAAAACAGGCCGGGCACGGCACGCTTAAAGCGAGCTCCGCGCTGTAGTGGAAATGCGCCATTAGTCTCCGATCCCATCATTCAAGGGTGGTTTTCACTAAGTAATGTAATTTTTTTTACTATGTTCAATCTGAATTTACTTGAAAATAAAAAAATTCTATATTGATCTTTTCTACATCCAACTCACAGGTTTGTCATTGCTTTGAGAAAAAAGATTATTAATTTACCCCTTTTACAAGTGAAGTTATGGTCATTTGTTCTGGGAATGTCATTTTCGAGCCTGAGACCTGAAAAACAGGCTTGGGGATCAACGGGTTGAATCTTGAATCACCACAAAGGAGTTGATTAACATGAAGAGACTCAATAGTTAAAGAAGATGACATGTAGTCTATTTCCTTCATTAAAGAATGTACAAATGTGTAAAAACACTGCAAATAAACGCATTCTTTTGTTTTGGTGAAAAGGAAAAACATTTCTCAGAGAGAATCCTCACTAGGGTATTACAGTACATCTCGCTCAAACACCTCATCTTACAATTATTAAGTGCAGACGTTCCTTTGTTTGGATTTCAAACAAACCATGGCATTTTCCAATAGTCGATCGTACTAGCTATACAGAAACTCTATGGCTGCCGACAAGTGCAAACACGCTTCAACGGCCCAAAACACCTGCACTTAAAAAACTATCGAATTATAAAAACACAAATGTGCCAAAATACATGCAAATTTAAGAAACCGCTTCACCAACTTGACGACACATGCACCACATTTAGAAAACAATCAGCAACTTCACTCAACATGTGCAGTGTTTCCTTAAAAAAAAAACGCTGCAAGAAGTTCAAAACTCAACGGAAACCAGGGGACACTAAAAAGTGATGCCCACAGCTGGGACCGGAGCGCTTATTGACTTTCAGGGATTATAAAGCTTTCTAAATGCTACTCATGTTGTCAAGTTGGTGAAGATGTGTCATTTTGATGTGGTTTGGCACATTTGTGTTTTTTTATCATTTGCTTAATTTCTGAAGCTGCAGTGCGTTTCCCTGAATGGAAGTGTTCTGGGCTGCTGAAGCGTGTTTATACCTGTCGACCTCCGCAAACACAGCTAAAAAATGAGTGGAGTTGAGCTGTAGCATGCAGTGTGTATGTGGCTTTAGGTTTAAAACTGAGGAGCATTGATCTGATTGTGCAGGTTTCACAATCTCAGCCCGTTTTCTGTCCTTCTTCTCATGGGTTTCCTCTGCTCTTGTCTGCACTCAGCTGACAGGCGAGCCGCTCATCCGCCGCAGCGACGACAACGAGAAGACACTGCATTCCCGTCTGGACTCCTACCACCGGCAGACCGTCCCTCTGGTGAAGTACTACAGCGCCCGGGGCCTGCACGCGGCCGTCAACGCCTCCCTGAGCCCCAACGTGGTCTTCGCCTCCATCGTAGCTGCCTTCTCCAACGCCACGGAACTCCCCGCCCTCGCCGTCGCCTGTAAAGACCAAGTTTCCTTCATTTAAACCCTTTTTCCTTCCTTCCTTCCTCCTTGGAGATTATACAAGAGCTGATCAAGTTTAACAGTGGCAACAAAAAGTATCTTTGCAATCTAAAACATTGAAGATGGAGACTCAACTTGGCACCAGTGTGATCCCTGTTGTAGAAACAGAAAGGATGTAACGTTTTGTTTCTCTTCATCACAATATCAAATTTGAAAGAGAACTAATCACAACGCAAGCTGAGCTCTTCGCTGCTTCTGCCTTTCGCTTACACAAAATAAGATTAAATGTTTTGACATTTAGCAGAGCAGAATGCCATGCACGTTTCCACAGAGGCCTTTCACAGGAAGGCGTTTGAAAGTATTGACGTTTGCTGCACATTGTTTGCCCTCGCTGGACAGGTTTGCTCTTGTTTAATCGATGACTCTGCCCTTTTCTCTCCCTCAGTCTCTGGTTCTCATGCACAGACTGTACATTAGGACTCCTGTTGTTCCCATCAGCTACATTTCCTCCTCTTTTCATGCCTTTCATGTAGAAAATATGACAGACTTGCATTGTTTTACCTGCCAGTCATTTTTAAAGTGCTTAAAAATGTTCTTAAATTAGTTTTGATGTGTAGCAGTGGAGAAACCATCAATGTTGGTTTCATTTGCAGTTAGAAAACCGCAATGACAATTTTATTTTACAATACTAAGGGAAATAATATAATGCATGACCTTATTGCTGAAAAAATATCCTATAAAAGCTCAAACGGGGCGGAGAAAGTAACATTTAATGAAACCTTAAATCCAACATTTGTAATTTGCTTAGCCTTTATTTATATAGAAATATGGCATAGCGACTTCATCATAGTCTCTATACGGTATCAGAGAGTTTCACACTGAGACAGGCTAACTGAATCACGGCTATTTTAAAACAGTTGACACCCGATTTTCTCACTTTGCTTAAAGAAAATGCAGGACTTTTTATAGTCATAATTCATAAACTTGCTGTTTGCTTTTATATTCAGTTGGACTTTTTCTTTCTGAGAGCCTCATTATCCCTTATGCCAGTGAAATAAATACATGTAAGAAATGTCCTTAAATCTACAAAGAAAGTCCTTGAAACAAATTGAACTTAAAGTAATAAAATGTTCTTTATTAACAAATATGTACATATAATAACCAGCACATTTATGCATACAACTATAAAAATAGTACTCCAACTTAAAACTCAAATCATTCAATGAAATCCATCTTAATCTTTTGAATATTGTGCATTTTTTATATTTATTTTTTCCCTTTTTATGGCACATTTATTTAAAAAGATGGTGTGTGGGGCAGTTGAGGGAGGGAAAAAAGAAAATAAACTAAACTTCTTTTAGAGACCCTGGATTCTTTACAAGTTCTTAATTTATTATAACATACCAGTATTCTTTTTTATTAACATATCAGTATTTAAAAAAAAAAAATGTAACTTGATATCAATATAGAGCTACATCCCTAGTGAGTGATCCGATACTTGACCAAATGATTGTATCTGAGGAGTTTTGTTTTTTTGTCAGACTTTGTCAAAACCTATGAGTAAGTAATTGTAACAGTAACTGGTTTAATGTTGCTAGGTTTGAATCTCAGACTTAAGGGGTTCAAATAATGTGTATCTGACTGTGTTCATTAGAACCCAGGATGTACTTCCCTTTCTTCGTTGATCCTTCTCTATAATCAGCTGCCTCCTTCCTCGTACTGCTGTCCCTCTGGCAGCAACATGAATGAACTTGTATACACTTCTGAGACCGTACTGGTAAAAAAACAAAACTGTATTTAATTGTTAGCCCATTTGCTAAATCAGTACTGTGAAACAGACTGTACCAAAGTAGCAGAATTGTTCCTTGTTTAGACATTCCAGTGTGTTTGAAGTTATCTCAAATGTGGCTCTACCCCTTTGATGGTTTTACACGGTTTAGTAATGTGTGGTTTCTGCTCTCATTTTCCTCTAAAGTGATGCATGGGACTTCCTGTATGTCTTCTCTGGAATTTTATCGGAACAAACTATTTCTGAGAAGCTATTTTCCTCAGTATCCATTAGTGTGAGCGCCACAAACAAAACCAGTAACACTTTCCGCCATGCCCATATTCTTTGATGTATTATAACCCCAATTATTTTTAACTATAATTTACTCATATCACTGTATTATTATTATTATTATAAGCCACATTTGTATAGTTTTTTTTAACAATAATTATAACTCGTAAAGCATTTCATATGTAGAGCACTTGTTGAAGCCCTTTTTGAGATGTACCTAATCCCTCTGGAGGGAACACTGGGATTTTAGCCTTTGCTGACCATTTACATGCACAGAAAAGATGTATGAAAATGATCTATGTAAGACTGAATAGGGCTATACTTAAACATTTGGAAGTGTGTTCTTTTTCACAGGCCTGGTGGATAACCACACTTTAATTTTGGACTCAACGTTTTAATGCTGCTCCTCCAAAGGCCTGGAGTTGCTTACTATGTTTTTTTCCCTTTTCCTGACACTGGAAACAATGGGAGCTGTTAAAATCAATTCTTAAAATATCAACAGAAAGCAATTTTCCTCCGGTGAAAGCCAACCTTAAGGAAACTCCTCTGAACACTCAAGCGGCTTTGGAGGATTTGCCCTTGAATCGTCTCTTCCTCCTTCACCTTTGCGTTTCCTCCTCGTCTCTGTAGTCACCTGCTGTTGTTGTACAGTGGAAACATCTTGCATGCAGACTGTCACCTGCACTTTCCCCTGAATACTGATGTCTATATTCTCACCGGGGTTGTTGTGATGAAAAACAATAGCAGATGTTCAGGAGGCCCAGTAGGCAGATTTGTGTCTCTTATTCAGCTCAACCAGGCAATTTCATGCCAAGTTTCCTATTTTAATATCCTTTCCTGTGCTCAATGATGCCTTAGTTACTTCTTTATTTATAACTTTTAAAGCTATGAACGTATAGATTTTGAAATATGACGGGTAACCTTGCTGTTTGTTTTTGGTAAATGTTTTAAAGGCATAGTGTATATTGTATAAAGTCACTATCCATAGTTAGTGTTATGTAAAGTAGATGGTGGAGATGCACTTCCAATTTGGAGAAACAGACAATATTTACTGCAACAAAGCTAAGTAATGCAATGATGTGCCAGGGGCAGCAGCAAAATATATTTAAGCTATAGCTAAAAAGAAATCAATAGCTGTTTGAGTTTGCTATTTAGAGAATATTTTCACCGCTTCACAATGTATTCAGACAGCTCTTCAAACGAGGAACTGAATCCGTTATCTATGCACTCTTCAAAGCCACCAGACTCGATTGGAAAAATGTAATTTTCCTAGCAGAACATGTGATTTACTGGTTAAATGACTGTGTGACTGGTGGATCATAACTAACCCTTTAAAACACATTGACAATAACACAAACAAACTTACCCACCTCTCACATGTATTTGAGGAAGAACAACTGCTTTTGTTAATGGGATCTGGAGGCTCTTTAAAAAAAAGATAGATAACAGCTTTAGATCCCCCATAAAATGGCGTTTGGTCGTGGTGAAAATATAGCTTAAACTGATATTGGTGTTTTTAGGTGGCTTGAATATTTTTTTGCTGCTTGCCCCGTCTACTATGTCCCTCATATAACTCCCACTTAGAAAATATCCAATCTATCCCTTTACATGAATGTGACTTTTAAATGTGCACTTTAAAGTCAAAGCTGGCAGTCTAAAAGCACTCAAAGTAGGACGGTACTCATTTGTTCGTGTATTGCGCTTGACATTTTCAGCAATTAAAAGACCACAAATTATGTTATTAGTCATAGTTTGTCATTGTCTCTGTCATTCACCCACATCGTTTCTTCTCATTTCTCTTCCAGCTGGTTGAAAGCTGAGCGGCTACATTCCCACCATGGAGGAGGGTTGGATTTGGAAAAAGATCTCCAGTTGGTTGACAGACAAAGGGGATTCAGTTAATATAAGGAATCCTTAGACTTTGTAAAAGTTAAGGTTAATGTTGCGGTGCAGTCAGGCTCACAGTGGTCATATTCCTCATGTTTACCCTTCTAATAAAAATCATGCTTTCCTACAACATTTATATTTTGTGCACATTGTTGTTTTTTTAAAAGGAAAGAAAAAGAGCTGTTTGTACATCACCTTTCAAACAATGAGGACATTTAATAAACTTTGCATGTTGCAGGGTAACCAACCAGGAAACAGCCAAAATCACTCAGTTTCTGGGCAATAGCAGCTTTTTCGTCACTGTGGTAGCCTACTTGCAAATTTGTGAACGGGGTTCCTTTTCCTAAACATAAAAGGCTCATATGTAACATATGTAGAGACATTTAATTTAGAGGGTATTTGTTTCTGCAAAATATTTTGAAGCTACATCTACTGTACAGTCAGCCAAGTATGGAAGATTTTAAAAGGCAATTAAAATAAGGAACATGCTGATGTATACATTGAATTAAAAACAAATACAATGAACGATACAATAAGGAAAAATGGAATTAAAATGAAATGGCAAATAAAGAGACATTGCTTCTTGGTTTCCCTTTTTAATAAACGATTTTTTTGCAGAAAAACTCCACAAAGGGGAAATGGGCTTTACGATTAAGACTCATTACAAATAAGTTGTCAAGCTGAGTTTCCCATTCTTTGAAATAGTCAACGTTTGTACACTGATCAAGTAGCTATTCTATTATAACAAAGTGAATTTTTAAAGTCAATCAATCAATGTTTATTTATATAGCCCAATAGCACATATGTTACATTTGTCTCAGTGGACTTCACAGTTTGTACAGAATATCAGTATGACAATACGACACCCTCTGTCCTTAGACCCTCTGTCCTTAGACCCTCAAGGAAAAACGTCCAGAGAAAAAACCCCACAGTTTAAGGGGGAAAATGGGAGAAACCTCAGGGAGAGCAACAGAGGAGGGATCCCTCTCCTAGGACGGACAGACGTGCAATAGATGCCGTGTGTAAATCGAACAGATAATACATTTTACAACATAGTCCAAATGTTTGGAAATGCATGTGTCTATAATAAGAAGATGAATCCACGAGGATGTCCATAATCCGATGGGAGCCATCAGGGAAGTAGTATGATGAGTCAGGCAGGACCACAGTGACGGGTTCAGACACGACTCGAAGTCCAGGACTCAAATCCAGAACTCAGGATAGAGGATCCAGGACACAGGACCGCAGCAACAGGATCAGCCACGACTCAGGATCCCGGCGTAGATAGACACCAAAAAGACATTTGGGGGAAGCTGGGTTATTCGGAACATGAGAGTACACAGATGCAGACAGACAGAAGGAAAAAGTAAGGTGTCCTCCAACAGTCTAAGCCTATAGCAGCAAAACTAACTAACATGTCTCCCTTAGGATAGGTTGAGGGAAAGGGGTAGCAAGTAAGAAGTAAGGTGGAGAGGCACAACGTGTCTATGTACATGCACTCCCTTAGGATAGTGTTAGGAAAAAGAGTAGGAATTAAGATGTATGCGCCACATCTATACCATGAGCGCATTGCTCCTAAAAAGTGTTTCTATCACTGACACCAATCAACAGTTGTGCGTCGACTCGGCAGGGATCAAGG
>CALSBZ010044269.1:21918-39829 GCA_943591055.1 Gobionotothen gibberifrons
TGACACCAATCAACAGTTGTGCGTCGACTCGGCAGGGATCAAGGCACATATGCCTCTCCCTGCTTCTACCGTCTACACCGACACCACCAAATTACATACCATCAGTAAGGAAAAAGAGTAAGAACTGAAATGTTTAGGTGAAGAGGCACAACGTGTCTACGTCAATGCACTCTTATTAGATTATTTGATCAACTATAAGCTTTATCAAAAAGGAAGGTCTTAAGCGTACTCTTAAAAACGGATAGGCTGTCTGCCGCCCGAACACAAACTGGAAGCTGATTCCACAAAAGTGGAGCTTGATAAGAAAGGCAAACCCTAACCCTAACCCAGTTTTACGGGGCGTGGTTTGCAATTGCCCAGCCAATCAGAACTGGGGTACTTTTTTTCCACAGGAAAGTGCCTGCTCTCAGCAGGCGCTAAAAATGGGGTGAAAAGTTCCCGGCACTTAGTTATTTTTTTGGTGTGAACGCGACATCAGGGGTACTAACGGAACTAAACGCGAAAAGTACGGGTGAAAAGTACTCGGTGTGAACGCGGCTTTTGTTTGGCTCCCATTGTACTTTTAGAGACTCTAGGAACAATCAACAACCCTGCATTCTTGGAATGCAATGCCCTAGTTGGACAGTAGGGTATAATGAGTTATTTAAGGTAAGATGGCGCCTGCCCATTAAGGGCTTTGTAGGCTTTGTAGGCTTTGTAGACTCGATGTCCTGACAGGCTGGTATTTGTGCAACCTGCACAAACACAATACTGCACCATGATTACAAATGGTGAAATACAATGTAAAACTACCGAAAAATACCAGCTCACTAAAACACAACCGCTCAACTCAACGCAACTACTAACTATACCCGCGGTCAGAGAGCGGAGATGTTTCCCCTTTGTGATGTAATATGACGCGTTTGACGTATGATCTTAAAAAAAAGCCGTTTTTAAGAGCAGAGCTCAAAATTGCTCCTTTCCCTCAATTCCTGCCCTTATGTCTTGGGTTATAACGGCGATATCTACGGTCTTGAAAAGGAACTGAAATAAGTGTGTGGGAGAACATTTTAAAAGCTTTTAGCTGATTTTCTTTTCATTACCAACCACAAAAGCTTTGTGGGTGTTATTTTTTGTGTCATGACTCATGACAAAATGTGGTACTAGAGATACTTAATGGATGGGGAAACTACCACAGAGGAGGTTTTGAGTACTTTCCCAGGCAGTTTTGCCTTCACCAAACTTTACATGTGTAGTTGATATTAAAAGCAAAGTTTGAAATGTGTGTGTGGTTGGAGCAAGGGTAAAAATGGTAGAGGGTATAACATAACCAGTAGAAGCCTATGTCAAACCTGTGCTTAAAGGTGGGGTAGGTAATTTTGGAGAAACCAGCTTGAGTGCGCTAGAATTTGAAAATACACAACCGGAAAAAATCTGCCACTTCCTTACAGAGCCCCTCCTCCAACACATACAAACGCGCACATGACCAATGACGGCACGAGATAAGTTTGTGCACGAGATGGAAGGCTGACAGGCAGGTAGGCCATCCAGTTATTTTAGCTGGGCCGGCTAAAATGATTGGTCGTGCTTTTTACAGCGCCACGGCTTCCACAGATGACGTTTTTTCATGTATTTATTGTCAAAGCATTTAATATTTTCATTGCTATCGGGAAGTTAAGAGCATTCCATGGAATATAACAAAAAGTGTTTCTGAAATAAATTACATACTTTAACCTCTACACCGCACCCCCGATACCGGGAGAGGGGTCTGGCTGCAGACCTCCAGTGTCAGGACAGTTCCGGTGCAGACCTCCAGTCTCAGGACACCTCCACTGTCAGTACAGGAAGTGACGATTCTGACGAACACGTTTTTTTCCCCGCCCCACTGTCAGTACAGTAAGTGACGATTCTGACGAACACGTTTTTTCCCCCGCCCGGACTCGTACATTTTCAAATCACAATGGAGACTCATCGGAGGTGATGAGTCCGCCCACCGTGCACTTTGGGTCGGTGTGTGTGTGTGTGTGTGTGTGTGTGTGTGTGTGTGTGTGTGTGTGTGTGTGTGTGTGTGTGTGTGTGTGTGTGTGTGTGTGTGTGTGTGGGTGTGTGTGTGTGTGTGTGTGTGTGTGTGTGTGTGTGTGTGTGTGTGCCGATGTACAAGCATGTGTTTTTGTTACTGAACTAATTTCTTTAATAAATTGTGCAATAGTTGTACACTTGAATGTCTGCTTGCAATTCTTTTTCATAGCTTTCTGCTTTCACAGCTAGTTATTAATTACGTTATTACTAAAAACCAATAATAATCGAATGCAGAGGCAATTGTGTAATGTGAAAAATATATATTTATATAGTCTTTTTACGTTGTTAGCTAAGTGTTTGTCAGTTCGGCTCTGACGTCAGAATCGTCACTTCCTGTACTGACAGTGGAGGTGTCCTGAGACTGGAGGTCTGCACCGGAACTGTCCTGACACTGGAGGTCTGCAGCCAGGCTCCCAGGCTCTTTTTCTTCATAATTTGCTCCATTACAGTTTTTCTTTTGCGACCGGTAGACGATGTTTATGCAAACTCTGCCATGGTGAACGTGTCCTCCTGCAGCGGCTGCTGCTGCTCGGGACTGAGCAACAGCTGACGGGAAACACGCCCAATGATGCCACGCGCACTGCACGAGTGTGTGTGTGTGTGTGTGCACGAGATTGAAGGCTGACAGACAGGTCGGCCAACCAGTTATTTTAGCCGGCCCGGCTAAAATAATTGGTCGTAGTTTTTACAGTATTACGGCTTCCACAGATGACATTTTTTTATGGATTTTTTTTCAAAGCACTTAGAATATGCATTGCTATCAGGACATTAAGAGCATTCCATGGAATATAACAAAAAGTGTATCTCGAGCCGGTTTCTCAAACTTACCTACCCCTCCTTTAAGTGATTGACTGTATACAAAAAAAGTTGGCTACAGTATATGAGTGAATCCACCACAGCTAACTGGTGTAGTTTCTGACATGTCTGAACATGTAGCCTTGATGACAAACAGGATGATATAGGCCTATCACACAAGACTTCTTATTGTCTGATCTAAGATTACCATAAAAAGGCTATCACAGATACTATTGTCTGTTGTTAGTCTGAGAAAAAACAAAGCAGATTAAAAGTGATAAGAGCAGTGATAAAAAGTGTTCCTGGAGTTTGAACACAATGCTCTATGTTAATTTTCCCAGTAGGTTTCCTCTTTTTCCCCACTATCACATTTTACAGTAAACGCCAGCTGGACTTCCTGAGGGGCGGCGTAACGTCACCGGCGGGGCTTTCCTCCGTGACGTCAGAGGGCAGCGGTGGCGGAGCGGCAGGAGAGAGGGACCGAGCGCGAGCTGCAGAGATTAAACTGAGAGCGTTTCTGGAGGAATAGAGACCCACCGTCACCTGCCAGGATCCCCCCGAAAGGAGACAGCTGGGAACGGTTACAGAGGACTGTTAATACCTACAGCTTTATCGATAAACGCAAGAAGGGAGCCGAGACTGGAGCCGGAGTGTCCGTCGCATCTCTCCCCAGCCTCCTGTCGAAAAGACCCGGTCCACAGCAAGGTGAGTGCCCGGCGGAGAATCCGCCTCTGCCGCAGGAGATGTCTGTCTGATATGTCATGGGTTTAATGAGCCGACGACCTATATTAACATAAAAACTGCCACCTCAAAAGGAGTGAAGCAATTTGGTCAAATAACCTCTTAAAATGACACTTAGGTTATCTGCATCTGCTAGTCAGGAGTGCAACTCAGACCAGAACCTCCCAAACCATCCTTACAGGGAAGGAACATGTCCATGTAACATGTAGGGAGGATACAAATCAGTGTCCAGTGTCAGTACTGCTGCATGTCTGGAAATAATCATAAACTATAAAAACAAAATGTCTTCAGCTCTTTAGCCAAGTCATCCAGAGTTGAAATCCGTTCCCTTTCTAAAACATTCATGCTCCTGCCACTCCCTGGTCAATGTGTGTTTTGGCTGAGGACAAGCTGTATATTTTCCTGTGAGGAAAAAAAAGACTAGAGTTTTAAAAAGATATCTGGACAAGGCAGCAGAACAGAAGGGATGTTACTGTAAGATGTCGAGGCCCAAAACTCTTCACAGGAATATTATATGAACATTTTAAATATTTATTTGTGTCTATTTAAGGACAGATTTGACTATCGTGCTACTCAAGGTGGAAAAAGGTGTGGTGACATTTTCCAGCATCGTAATGTTTTGGTAACCAACTTGTAGGTTTTGTGTAAATAACGGGGCTGTAGAAACACCTACTTATTGCTAATTACACTAAAATCTACAGATAAACAACAGTCAGCAGGTTGTACTATATTACTGCCATAATAATGCCAGCTAAGGAGTGCTTATAGGCTCAATTGTGATTGGTAATAAGGGTAGGATTGAGGTATTTATTGGCTCTACTTAGTTTTTTGGACATTCAATTAGAAGTCCAAAGATGTGGATTTGTTCAGATTAAAAAAGAGACATGTGTTTCTTCGAATCTAGAGGGGTTAGCTTTGCATGGAAATATGCTGAACAGATGGAGGGAGAAAGTTTGAATATTTAAAAAGAACTAGAAAATTCGATATCATGACTTAAACGAATGGTTTGGATAGTGTGGATTGTGAAGTGGGGTTATATGATATATGATATATTGTACTTTTCCATAGTCAGTCTATTACCTACAGTGAAGGCGGTCAGCACGCCTCCAGTTATGAGAAACAGACAGGAGAAAATGGCCATGGGAGCTGAGCAATGTACTGCTGTGGAGAAGAGCAGCAACAACATTTAGTTTATCCACCTTAAAGTTGAATATGGTTTTAAGACAGGTATGGGTTCTTTCTTATCTTTTGAAATCTGTTTAAGCGTTCAAAAATAAACGATATGTGTTATTTTAGGTATAAATCCAACTTAAGATCGTAGACAAACAAAAGCTCTATAATTTGTTTAAAGTGACCTCAACCAGCATATGGTCTTTGTCCATGTGCTAATCAGTTCCTCTTTTTCTCGTCATGTGTTTGACCATTTCCTCGTCCAGAGTAGCTTTGGGTTCCTATGTCATCAAGGCTTCAGGTTACAGACAATAGCTGGGAATTACACGCTCAGTTGTCAGAGCGCTGTGTGTGTGTGTGTGTGTGTGTGTGTGTGTGTGTGTGTGTGTGTCTTTGTGTGTCTTTGTGTGTATTGTGAAACCTGAATCCACTCAGTCAGTTTACTATTGTTACAGCTGCTCACCTACTTCTCTGTAAAGGCATCTTTCTGTATGTGTGTGTGAGGGGATGTTATAAATATGTGTGTGTGTTAAGAGGGACTCAGAGGTTTGCTCTTTGCAACTGCAGGCCTGACATTAAACATTAAACAACTCAGCAGTATGGCTCCTGAACGCTCCTCTAATTATAGAAGCTCCGAGCCTGATTCCCTCTATCTTCCAGTGAATCGCTGTGTGTGTGTGTGTGTGTGTGTGTGTGTGTGTGTGTGTGTGTGTGTAAAAAAGAAAGGGAGGCGTTATGTTAAGTATTTAAATGTAATGCACTACATTTATTTTATTATTTAATCAATAATTCAACTAATACATAATGATAGTTTATTATGGATTAGGCTAATGGCACTATATAAAGTACCTAACAATAGCTTCTCCTTTACCCGGTCAACATTAAAATGGTGAACCCATGAATGGAATAATATAGTATATCATTTTGACAATGGGACATTTTGAAAAATGAGTGCTTTTGGTTTTGGATTTGGTGCTAACATGTTTTGCAGTTAGTTATGCTTATTATAAAACATTAAATGGACAATACATATTTTGACTGATAAATGTTTTCAGTTAAAAAGTAATAGGGAAAAAAAAGCTTAATAGTAAGTTCATCTTTAAGGTCAGACTACTGTATAGAGCAACATTCTGATATTCTTAAATGAAAATAAAATAAAGCAACAATACTGAGCTCCAGTAAGATTTTTCAATCAAAGAGAATATTGTATGTGTACAAAAACTAAACGTCATTAAAAAACAATCTGCAGCATACAACGGGAGTGGGTGACAAAATGGCATTCCATTTAGGGGAACAGTGCTCTATGACTCGTTAAGGACTTACAAAGTTTACGCCTCCAGTCTGACTCGTGAATTGCACATGTGTTATCAGGCCATATCCTTCCCAAAACGTATTCCCCGAACCCTCTCATCACATGTCTTCACCACAGTTTTACATTTCAAATTGGCTGATTATCTTTCCGTAAATCAACTGATTGATAAAAAAATCCGCATAGAGCAATAGCACGTTTATTAGAACCATAGTAGTTTCCCTAGATTTCTTACAGTAGGAATAAAGTATCATAAAAGAGGTGATATGGTTATCGTCCAACTGTGTAGTCAATTTCCAAGAGGGTGTGTAATTTCTATCAACAGCAGATAAATAAATCATATCTCAAGCACATATATTATTCTTGTGAAGTTTATTTGGCAGTTGATTGGGAGGACACACACACACACACACACACAGGATTCCCAGGAAGAGCTGTGGTTGTCCGTGTGTTTTTCCACAGAAGTATGAGCTGCCTCCATTATCGGTAATATCACTCTCATCATCAGCTCGCCCCCATGCACACGCCAACATCAAACCACTTTGCCGGCAAAAAAACAGCGTTGTAATGTGGGCGGCCCTGCTGTTTGAAAAGTGTTTCTGGTGGATGTGTGAAATATTGACAGTAAATTATTAGTACTTCATGTTCTGTGTGTCTCGTAAAAAAACAGTTTACTTCAACTAGTTTACTGGAAATGTTTATTTTCTCCTGAACAAAATCCCATTTATGAAAGTGAAAGAGTTTCATTTCTGACTTTCATATTATAAGAAACCAACTTTGCCAGTAAATCTTAACAATCAATCTTTTCTGACACCGATGTATCTGCTACAATGGATTGTGTTTGATGGATATTTTGTATGTTTTTTTATTGTAAGATACTACGGAGCCCCCTAGGGGACATGGAGAAGAAAAAAAAAAAAATGTGAACAAAAAAAAAGAAGAAGAAAGTTTTGCGAGATCTCGCAAAACCCCTTTTTAAATAAAAACATTTTTCTTCTCCATGTCCCCTAGGGGGCTCCGTAAGATACAACTGATACAGACTTGAAACATTTTAAATAGATTTAATTAATTGAGAAAGATGTAGTTACAGTTAAACACATTCCTTAAATAAATACGTTTTAATATTTTGGCTATATTTATATAAAAATGCATTTGTTCCGCTAAAGTGGTTTTAAACTTATTGTATAACTCTTGGCAAGAACCAAAAAAATCACAAAAACAGTTTAGTTGCCAATGAGCAAGATACAGTATTTCATGAAGTGGTTAACCTTAAAAAAAGTCTTTAACGCATGTGGTTATGGGGGATTGCTTGTGAAGCGATGGTTTTAGCGTGTTGATTTAAGACATGGACAGCAGAGAATGAGATGCTCAGAGTGAATATGAGGTCATTTTCCAGAGAACGGCTGGGAGCTGCGCCAGCCAAGTTCCTATCTGTTGTAAACATAATAGAGGGTTACTGTAGAATAGATGATTAAAAGGTTATATGAGAAAGGCTAGCACCATTGCTCTTGGGATAGTAGTGCACTCATATATGCACCACATTGGTCTTAACCTAAATATTTTAAAGATGCCCTATTATGCTTTTTGTGGTTTTCTCTTTTCCTGTAGTGTGTTTCAAACGCTTCTTTCTGTGTAAATGGTCTGCAAAGGCTAAAATCCCAAAGTTCCCTCCGTTACATTACTTGTTAGACATTTTTATCCAAAGCGACTTACATACATTCAGTACTGTGGACAATCCCCACAGGAGCAATTTGGGGTGAAGTGTCTCAGGGACACAACGACATGCTGACTGCAGTGGGACTCGAACTTGCTATCCCCTGATTCAAAGGTCAGCGCACTATCCACTGCGCCACACGCCTCCAGAGGGAGTTTCTCTCCCGCACATTATCTTACACTCGCGTTTCTATTGGCTAGTGCTCAAACACATTGCACGTGATAGCAGGCTAAGGGGCGGGACATCTCAAAGTGGTTGACCAATCACAACAGAGCCGGCCAGCTAACCAATCAGAGCAGACTGGGCTCTGGTTTCAGACAGAGGGTGAAAAGAGGAGCTGCAGCACAGGCAGTATGAGAGAAGTAAAGAGCTTTTTGAACATTAAAGCTTGTAACATGTCACAATAGAGGCACACAATACAAATATAAAACTGAAAGTGAGCAGCATATGTCCTCTTTAACAACGATTCAATAGAGATCACTTTCATCAGGTCAAATACTTAGTTTTAGTCCTACAATGACACTCCCTTTAGCTGTGGCCAAGATGCTTTATAGCTAAATATTACGACAATTTAGAAAGAAAGTCATTTCCTCCAGCTGTGCTCATGTGCTTTTGGCACTGCCCCTCCCCTTAAGGAGAATAGCTCCAGCTTAACCCATTCATTTAAAGAGAGAAGTGAGCTTTACGAGTGATTATTTTGCATGAAGGTAGCCTTAAAGTAAATAAAGGACCCATTTTTCACCACATATCTTACAATATACAATACAACATCATCTTGTGTTTGACACATCCCTAGTCAACTAATATTCGTAAAGCTACACGTTTGTTTTCTGTGTAAACATTTAATGTTAGCTAAATAAAATATAAATACATTAGACGACACTTATCTAGGAGACTATAGGTGTTTAAGATTGTCATCTTATGATTGCATGGCAAGAGATGAGTCCAGTTTGCTCATTGCTGAACATATTTAAGATGATCTTGTACAAATTATATTTATGCATTAGTTCCTTGTCAGTTTTTCAGTTAAGTATGACAGAAAGAGAGCTAATTTATCAGCATGTGCATAAGAGTTTCTTGTTTGGACGTTAACTGACGATGTTTCAGTTTTGAAAACACTGGAAACCTCATCTGCACTAACATCTCATTACCTTTCTACAGCTGTACTTAGCAGGTCTCCGGTGTCACTGTTAACACTTGTGTGAATCACTGTGGGATGTTGAAAAAGGTCATGGCCTCTCTGAATTATTAAGTTAAAAAAAGGAAGTACATTTCTAATTTGTGTTGGGGGGCTTAAGGTCCTTTTTTTATGCATCATTATAACGCACTAAATACGTCGTAAAATCTGATGTGCGGTCCTTCTGCTCACTGGAAGTAGCCTTGAAATGTGTGTTTCTACGAGGACCAAATGTTCTCACAGAGGATGTTTGCTTGACCTCTTCTCTAAAAAGAAGGAACATTGAGCTGCTCACAATGAGGAGGTGCAGTCTGTGATGCTTTTTTATTCGGTCCATTAACAGTGTAATAACCTCAAGGCTGGGTGATGCCTGACAACAGAACAACGGCTACGTGGGTGAGTGCATTCTGTAGACATAAGAGGGTGCCTCTGTAGTTAGGGTCTAACAGTCTAACAATAACTGTTTTCAACTTTACAATGACACATATAGGTTATACTACATCAATGCTTGCATCAGCTTTGTGATAGCGTTTTGAAACATGTCCTTTTTATAACACAGTAAACATTCAATTTGACAAACAGAGATTTGGATTATCGTGCATTTCGCAAATTCTGAGAAACTGCTGGATTATTTTCTCCACTTGAAAAGGCAGTTTAATTTTTTTAACGTTTTAAAATAGTTATTTTTTTAGAGATTGCTAGAGGCAGAAAACTACATATTGTGTGTGTAATGGGTAACCTTCAATGTAAATCACAGATTGAGATAAGATAGCTTATAGTGAATAATACGTACATATATAGCTGGCTTGTGACCATAGATGTTTAAAGAGAACTGGATATGGCGTTGGAGCGGCGGCCACGTTCATTTCTATAAAAGTTGCTCGGTGGCGCATGGAGCCAAAATGGCCTGACTCGAGAACAAAAATACCCAGATCATTTGGCCACTTCTGGCCCATAGAGCATAGAGCTTTTAGCGCATTTTATGTCTCTATCTCAATATAAGTCAATGGGAAAAAGCTTTTTGTTTCCAATGGTGTCCCATGACTGACAGCGGTGTAGTTGTACCACCGTTTCATCACCACCGTTTCTTGGGGATTGCTTGTGGCATTAGAATAGCTGGTCAACCTTTTAAGACAGCACGCTTTAAGCTCGAGCCGTTATTGTCGCTGCTAGCATCGGTGCTAATTAGAGCTCCTTCACTTTTATCAGCAGGGGGTCTTCAGGTTGAGGTTATAGGGAACAAATGAAAATGCTGATGGTCTCATCATTCTAAAGCAATTTCATTGTGCTATCAAAATGTACTTAATAAATATAGGTTTCTGCAAAAACGTGTCTTTTGGCACTTTGGTTATTTATAGGATGTTGTGCTAAGATTGCTCTCTAGAAACATGACAAACAGGGTCAGGGTTTACGTTGTTTCCCCATGTCTATTAGCTGATGGTATCCAATTAGCTCGACCCCCCCCCACACACACACACACACAACATAAACATTATTAGCTCCTGCATTGAGTAGGGGACCACCTGTTCTGTCCAGAGTCCCGCATCAGATTAGCAGGGTTTTAGTCGGTATCACAACAAACAGTGTGAGCTCAGCTGTCTGTGGCCCCCGGGTCCCTGTGGATCTGTCTGGTCATGTTAGAACAAAGTCACTTTAGATTTAGGCTTCTTGCTGAAGCTTTTATCCACATGGATTGAATGCTCTTGAACACTGAGTGCAACAACAGGATAATGACTTTAGCCTGATTTGTGAAACATTATACATCGAAACGTTCCAAGATTACTGTTTCTGTTTTATGTGACTGCCTTTTTAAAGTTAAATCAAAGTGTTGTTTTTTTTGTGTATGTGCTTTTGGTTGGTATTTTATATGATATTTTGTAACAAATACAGGCTGTTGAGCTGGTTTGTCGAGCCATGTTTAGTTTTCTCTGTTTTGTCAATGTGTCACAAGCACAGCGGTGTAAATTGATAGTCTGAGCTTCCTGACGGTTTTCCCTGGAATCAACAATGACAACTAGAAAATGCATTTCCTGCTGAAAATGCGTGTGAATGCTGTAAACTGTGAACATGTGTGGCTGAATTTAGCTGAAAATGCAGAAAAAGCTGAATATGTTATTAGCTGAATGGTAGCTGCTTTTAGCTACAAAAACAAAGTATGTGTGTTGCTGAACTTAACAGAGAAATGCAGAAAAGTGAAATGATTTGAATCAAAATAGTTACAGCTCAAATGCATTGCAATGACTTTGTTGAAAACTTGAAAGTGAAATGTTAAACTGGAAGAGTAGGAGAAATAGTGAAGAAGCTTAAAGGGGACCTATCATGCAAAATGCACTTTTGTACGTCTGTTATACATGAATATGTGTCCCCGGTGTGTCAGGGAACTCACCAAGTGTCAGAAAACACAACAATCTCTCTTTTCCTCCATACCCAAATCTCTAAAAACAGGGCTGCAACGGATCTGATATAGACCGATACAGATTTGAAATATCTCTGACGTCAGAAACGAGGAGCTCCGCCTATATGGGCAACTCTCCACCTATCAGGGGAATGAGAGGTTGCCGTGGCATGGTAACAGCATGGTAACATGATGCTCGTGCCTCGCCCCCCAGGGCTGGAATACAGCAAATGGAGCTAAATGAGGCATGGCTAAAATGCATGATCTGTTTGGTATTTTGAAAAAAAAACTTCACAGACATGTTTTATATAGGTATGGCCCTACAATATATTATTCAAATATAGCATGATAGGTCCACTTTAATATTTAAAAGAAAAGGTTTAAATGTATAGCCTCAATGTCCTGAAATAGCTGAATAATGTAATAGTTGAATGGTTTCTGTAGCAGAAAGTAGGCTGAAGAAGTTAGATATGAAAAGTAGTAGTGAATGAATGTGTAGTTAGTGTGAATAATGTAAACAGCATTCACACTAATAAACAGCTTTCAAGTTCTTAGGAAGTCAGGCCTATAGGAGGACATGTAATAAATTATGTGTTTGGCATTATAATGTGAGCGGAAAAGGCTGCAGTGTCACTAAGTGTATTATTAAGTACTGCAGTTATGTTCATCTCAGAGTAACTTGAACAATACTTGAGTATTTATGCTACATTTCAACTCTACTGAACTTCTATAAAGTAAATAAACTGTGTTATTTTTTCTCCATTTGGAACTGTTGCTAAGTTACTGTTGCTCTGATTCAAATTTCACAAACAATACGTGATCACCAGTTAAAGAAAAAGGTACATTGTTTATTTTCAAACTACAGCTAAACAATTTCAAATAATCCCTTTTAGATGGAATGATCACTTTCACCTAATTATTCTTTCATTGGAATGAAATACACATTAGGATGATTGCAGTGTGATTTTCGTGGGGATCTGTAACAAACAAAGACTATTCAGTCTGTAGAGAACAATGCTTCATGCCAAGAAACTATATTTAATACAAAATTCATTTTTTAAACAAATATATCTCCTGCAATTAAAAAATTGCATAGGCATATTGCCATATCAGTAACATTTAGATAAATTCTTCAATGTCTATTATGTAAATGAACAATAGCGCTGTTCGTTGAAAGGAGCCAGTTGAGGTAGTTCGGGTAAGGATGCCACCTGGCTGCCATCCTAGGGAGGGGATCCAGGCAGGTCCAGCTGGGAGGAGACCGAGGGGCAGACCCAGGACCAGGGGGAGGGATTATATCTCCACGCTGGCCTGGGGGCGCATTGGAATCCCCCAGTCAGAGCTGGTTGATGTGGCCAGGGAAAGGAAAGTTTGTCACAATGACTTTGAAGCGTTCAGGTGGCCGTCTCTCTGTGGTGTGAATAATAATAATACATTTTATTTTAGGCGCCTTTCATGACACCCAAGACACCGTACAATTTGTTAAAAAAGAAAACGCTAATAGGCAACAGAACATGATAAAAACACAAACAGGAAATCATGGAGGAGACAATCAAGTGTCAGCTGTGAGGTCAAGGAGGATTAGGATGGTGAGCAGTCCAGAGTCAGCTGCACGGAGGAGGTCGTTGGTGATTTTTACCAGCGCTGTTTTGGTGCTTTGAGCGGAAACCTGATTGGAAGGGTTCATGAAGGTTGTTTTTGTCCAGGTGTTGTTGAAGTTGGCCAGCAACCACTCTTTCAAGAGTTTTTGAGATCAAGGAGAGGTTAGAGATGGGCCTGTAGTTATTCAGGTCATCTTGGTCAGCTCCATGTGTTTTGAGTGTTGGTGTTATTGCAGCAGTTTTGAGGTTTGGCAGTACAGTTCCAGTTGCGAGGGACGAGTTAATGATTCTTGTGATCAAGGGGCAAGTAGAGGGCACACAGGCTTTAACGAGGGCAGTGGGGAGTAGGTCGAGCTGACAGGTAGTAGGTTTGGATTTACAGATGAGCTCAGTGATGGAGAACTCAGTAGCTGGTGAAAGATTGGACAGGGTGGGGATTAGCTGGTGACTGGTGGGGCTCAGCCACTGTGGGTCGTCTTTGGAGGTGCTGGATGCAGCCAGTTGCAGGTGGATGGTGTTGATTTTGCTATTGAAGAAATTCAGAAAGTCATTGCAGTCATCAGATGAGATGTCTGTGGGGAGGGTTGTGGGAGGTTGAAGTAGGTGTCTGACGGTTAAGAAGAGGTTTCTCGTGTTACCTTTTCCAGAACTGATGAGGTTGGAGTAGTAGGAGGACTTAGCGGTGGAGAGGGCGTTCTTGTAAAGGCAGAAGTGTTGAGGCTGGCAGTGATTCATCTTGTTGCATAACAGCAATCAACTTCCACAGATGCACACCTGTATACAGCACACAGATTTTAACACTGAAGCGTGTGTGTCTGTTTGTGTGCTGTGATTATTATGCTGTCGTTTGGCAGATCTTGTCTGAACAGCCTGAGAACTTCACAATCTGGGCTTGATTTGTTATCAACATGCTCACACACATTCTGTTCCACACTTGTCCTCCTACTCCACTGCTGCTCAATTCAGTGTGCGCACACACACACGCACACACACACACACACACACACACACACACACACACACACACACACACACACACACACACACACACACACACACACACACACACACACACACTCTTTAAACGACTAGGCTAGATGTTGTTTAGATGTGTACTTGATATTTAAAATAAAATACATTATTGTTTCAGATGCTTTTTCCTTTCTTTTGCTCATTTGTCACACAAACTTTAGAAACACATTCAGTCTCTCCATTCAAGATTGCTAAAACGTTTTTTTTTCTTCTGGACAATAAAGCTTGCTGCTTCATATTCTTGCCATCTGTGCATTTAACTGAAATTAAGGTTGGGAAAAACAGGCAGTACTGTGTGTTCTCAGGACAGAAACAAACTGTTTTATAGGGTGTGAGTTTTCCAGTGGTGGTAAGTAGTTAAGTATTGCACACATATAAATTGGCCTATACTCCATTCCATTACAATTTAGAAGCAACTATTATGGAGTACTATAGTACTTTATTACCCAACATGTATTGTACTGCGGTTAAAAGTTACAGCATATAAAATAAATTCACCTAAACACCAGTGAAATGCTCTTTTTCATTTACATTGTATTTCAAAATACAACAAAATATAGCCTACTCCTAATTAGGTAACTTTTTAGATGCATGATTTCAGAAATAATTTATTTTTCCCACAGTAAGGAAATGTACAATTTCATTAGATTCAAATGTGTACTCTTCTGTACATCTTCTTAAGTGAATAATCTGAATACATCCTGTACCTTTTGCTTCTTTTGCTCTCTGTCAATCGTTTTTTCAATACTTCAGTGCAGAATACAACAAATACTTAATAGTCATTTATTCATCAAATATCCTGTCACTCTCAATTGCAACTTCTCAAGTAATGTTCCGTTGGTCCAACAAAACAAGATGTTGTCTGAAAAACTGGATATTTTTCACAACTTTCTTACATTTTGTTGTTGCAAATGATCAACTCAGATTGAAGTTCTCCTGATTCAGTTGTACATGTTTGAGTTTTAGACAGTTTTTCCAGTGAAACAAGATTGAATGGTCTAAAAATGTTTATTTTTAAAATATCATGTAATGGAACCTCCCATGAGGTGCTGCCGTTGCCTAGCAACTGTGACACGGAACAGTCTTTTGCTTTTGTACTTTCATCAGATGATGACATCATAGCAAGGTGATGACATCATTTTGGAATGCCTTTGGTTTCAAAGCCATTTCCAAATGATGTCATGACAGCATTCTCAAAAGTTTGCAAATAGGACCCACATTCAGATTCCAAATCGCTTTCGGTAGTTTTAACACACCAGCGCATACCAAACATTTACAGAACACATCTAAGATTATCTGCAATAATTATTCAGGAACAATACCATGGATAGACAAGGAACACCACAGACAATGCACACAATGGAGGTTAGGGTGGATAATGTTCGTCCCCAGGTGGAGAACTTTTATAAAAGCATAACTAAAGAACAGTTGCAGTTGTTACATACCGGCACCCCGGATGACGCAACTAAAGTTTTGTTGGCAGAACTTGTTTTAAGCATTATAACATCTGTGACTTCACACTTGTTGAAGGGTATTGTGAACACAAATGTTGTTGTGTCGGCGGAGAGTATTGTGTTAAGTATGGGCACCACACTCACTCAGAGTGTTGCCGACGTCTTGGGCTTGAAGGAAGGAGTGCAGAGTGTTAGCTCGGAGCGCTTGAAAACCTTGATCAGTAAAGAGGTTGCAAGAGGTCTCGTCTCTTCCCTCACCAGTATGCACTCTGCAGAGTTTACAATAAGCCAGCATGTCACTCAACCTAACAGACTTAATACTATGGTTGGTCATGCCACCAAAATGTTAAAGGAATTTGCCGCCAAGACGAGATTCTTGTGCTCTGGACCAAAAGAACACTTGTTGCTGGCAGAATCAAAAAATGACGAAGGTATGAGGCAGGAAAGCAACAGTGACCACTCTCAGTCCCCAGTCAAAAGTGCAAGGACTGAGACCCCAGAGAATAGCTCATCCCCTGGCAGCTCTGACTCTGCAAAAAGTAAAACTGTCCAGGACATAATCAACAAGGAGGTGAAAGAGATCATTGGACCTCTTCTGACTCCTGTGTCTGATACTGACTCCGAGATTGTGCAGTCTCAAAGCTCTCAGGAGAGTTCAGTTCTTGCAGACGATATTGCAATGGCAATAGCTGAAGGACTGGAGGGTTTCGAGGAGATGGCAGCTACAGCAACCCCAACATCAGAAAGAACAGATAAGCGCAAACTTTCTTTGGAAGATATAGAGCGCAAGATAAGGAACTTTTTTACGAAACACTTTGCAAAAGCATGGATACTTCGCATTTTTGCACAACTGAAGGCTACATTTCAGAAGGGCTCCAAAGCTGACAGCAAGTCCACAGTGCAGTCACTTATGGATGATGTAGATCGTCTGCTTCAGCCAAGGGATGGGAAAAAAACACAGGTTGGAGATCAGATTAGTGTGTTCAAGGGTCTTAAAACTATTCCCAGTGCTGGAGTCCTTGTGTTCACAAAGAAACTGACTGATATCCTCCTCTCATACCTCCTCAAACATGAATTGCCTGATATTTTCCCAGGACAAATTCAAAAGCAGGCCCCTCGCACATCAGTGGCTCCTCAGCCCTCAACTCACACTGACACATTAGTGTCACATGCGGAGATGCGCATTGAGGTACAAAACAAAGTGTGGGATTTCATGGCACTCATGAAGTGGTGGCGGAAAACTCAGGTTGGTGGCCACAGTGATAGAGTACAAAGTGCCCTTAAGGACAGCCAGTCACTGGTACGAACATCGGTGAGAGTGGTTGAAACGTCCAAGGAAACAAAAGCAGCAATCAAAATAATCTTGCAGAGGCTGGTTTCGCGGATTTTTATGAAAGCTAAAGTGGACTGCGCCCTTGAAAACGTTAATGACATCGTTAGGCGTCTGTTTGAGAAAACAATGGCCGATATCGAGTGGGTTGATTTTGGTACCAAACCTGGGGCCTTGAAAGGTCTTGACAAGGCCATTTTCCGGGACCTATGTAAGGTGTACGGCTGCGCGGAAATGGTGCTTAGCTCTTTGTACTTAGAGGATCCTGCACTGGAGAAACACATTGCCGGCATCGTCACCTATCGGCTGACGACAACACCAAGACAGGGTAGCCAAATCTGCAGATTCTTCTCCTCAGTGGGCAGAACCATCTCAGATGTCTGCAGGAAAGGGTCTTGTATTATTTAAGTGAAAGGGTTTTTGGAGGTTTACACCGGGTACTCCGGGTTCCCTGTGTTCAATTACTGAAACAAAAACAACAGCAATCCCGTTTTTACTTGTTTTTAGTTTGTTTTCTGACTACCGCTGTATGTTGGGTTTTCTCCAGAAGTTTCCGGTTTTCCCGCGTTCAATTAATTTAAACATCTGATTAATTAAACAAAAAAAAAAGTCTTATATTGTATTCACCTTGAAGGAAGAAAAATGCAATCCCTTTTATACTTAAAGATAAGAACCTTATTTAAGATATCTTTTGCCATCAAGGCCTGCCTTACAGGTTCAGGTTTCGTCCACAGGACTCGAAAGTGAGGGTTCGATTCCCTGTCCTGAGCCTTTTCTCAGTTTGTGTTCTGACTATAGTGGTATGTTGGGTTTTCTCCGGGACTCTCCGGTTTTCCCGCGTTTAATTAATATAAACATCTCATTAATTAAAAAAAAAAACCTTTAAATGTCTTTTTGTAGGTGTTTCAACCAAACACTTAAATGCATAATCAAAAATAAAATGCAACTAAATAACTTAAAAGCATGCTGTTTAGTATTTCTTACACACTCCTTAACATCAGTTTACACAGCCTGTAATTGTAGTGAGGACACAGAATGTAATTATACATACGTGAACACAAGTATCACTTTTCAACTGTGTGTGTGTTTGTGTGTGTGTGTGTGTGTGTGTGTGTGTGTGTGTGTGTGTGTGTGT
>CALSBZ010044269.1:39839-81118 GCA_943591055.1 Gobionotothen gibberifrons
AGATTTTAGAAGTGAATTTATAATCTGATATTTAAAGAAATAAACATCCATTTATATATGAGTTACATGTGTCTGTGTCCATTTGAACGTGTCTTTTTATGAGTCTGTTTTAAGGATTTCGAAGTGTTACTGTATTTTCTTGTATATGAAGAAAATAACTTATGTTTTGTGTGTAAGTGTGTAGTTGGGTGTTTGTGCAATGGATATTTACATGTGCATATCATTATCACATAATTCTTTCCTTTTTCATTTGCGTGTGTCAGAGGTGTGTAAGGAAGGTGTGTTTGTGTGTGTGTGCGTGTACATGTAATGAATATAATCATTATATTAAATGTATGTGTGTGTCTGGTGTTGGTTGACAGGTGTAAGCAAGCCTTCTAATGCTTCTATATGTAGGAATAATCACTTGTGTGTGTATATTTTCGTGTATTCTCTGTGTGTGTGTGTGTGTGTGTGTGTGTGTGTGTGTGTGTGTGTGTCACACAGAGTCGCTGTTGCCTCGCTCATAGTGAGTGTCACCATGGCAACGGCACTAGCAGCGCAGTGTGAAGTGGAGGAAGAGCTTGTGGTACTCAGCATGATGGAGATTATATATATATTTATTTATATATACAGAGAGACTGGTTGATGATGTCATGTATTTCACTATAACATGCTTCACATTTGAATTGAACCTTTTTAATTAAGGTTATTTAACACATACAGTGTAGCATTAGCTTGCGTGTATCTGTGTGTGTGTATTTAAATGCTTCAGCCCAGATGGGTTATCAGTTCACGGTCACAAGAGTTAATGATCAAATTGAAACCCAGGAAGAGCAAAGCCGAGACAAAAAGAGAGGGAGGGAGCGAGGTGTGTGTCATACTGAGCATGCTCTTTGTGCTAACTTCCTGCTCTCCTCTTCCTGACAGAAAACAGCATTCAGAGAGAGACCGGCATTCAACAAGAACAGAGGAAGACGAGCTGAGTCGAGGCTCAGCTGAGGAGAATTCAATCCATTCTGAGGATAAATCATAACATTCAGACTGACCTGTGGATGATTCTGTTTTTCATTCTTTTTTTACGCTGTATGTTTTTTTAAGGTGAGTCATTCATCGGAACAGACATGAACATGAACATTTTGATAATCGCAGTAATGTGTCACCTCGACGTCTGCCTGGGAGATGAAAGAATTGCAACTTCTTTGAGAACCTTTTGAACGCCGAGTTTAAGAGAAACATTGGGAACTTAAGGGGATTTATTTTTCACATTGAACTTTCATTTTCAGTTTTTACGTCACTGTTATTTTACTCTTTACGGGTAACGTTTTCTTTTCTCATAAAAGGAAGAGAAGGAGGTGACTGGCCAAGTTTCTCTAACAGGAACTCAGATATAATTTGCATTCCAGTTTGGTTCTCACAGGGGACAAGTCCTCCCTTGTGTGAGTGTGTTTTTGTGAAGCTGAGTGTCCCTCTGCAAGACATTAACGTGTCTCGGGGGGCAATACCCGGGCCTGTGTGTCTCTTCTGGGATCATGGGATCAGAAAAGGACTCCGAGTCGCCTCACTCCTCGGTGAGCGGCATCCCTAACCCTAAGTGCCGTGCGGCTGGCAAACGCCACGGCCGCATCTCCTTCCACAGCCTCTTCCACAGCAAACGGGGGGCCAGGGGCCCCAAAGGAGCAGCGGCCACCCCTTTATCCCATCTACACCAACATCACCACACACAGCAACCGCTTCTCCCTTCTGCCTTGAGCTCAGCACCCCCTGCAGCCTCTGCTACTCCCACCACGACCACCGCCACCGCCACCACGACCCCCCAGGATGCCGCCTCCGGCACGCCCTCAGAGCCACTCTCCTCCAGCCAGCCATCCCTGGATGGAGCCCCTTCCTCTGGGGATGCCAGCCTCCTGGAGTGCCCCCTGTGCCTGGTGCTCCAGCCCCCCGAGCAGCTGCCCGAGCTGCTGGGCTGCAGCCACCGCTCCTGCCTCTGTTGCCTGCGCCAGTACCTCCGCATCGAGATCACAGAGAGCAGAGTCCAGCTCAGCTGCCCTGAATGTGCCGAGAGACTGTCTCCGCGACAGGTGGCGGACATCTTGGACGACGCGGCCCTGCTGGAGAAGTATGAGGAGTTCTTGCTGCGGAGGTGCCTGGCCTCTGACCCGGACTGCCGATGGTGCCCGGCGCCTGACTGCGGGTAAGAAACTCTCCATCATGTCCTCTCTGCTGAAATGTTTCTAAAATCATATTGGTTTTCCCCAAACATGTTTCCTCATTGCAAAAACCACCTAACCAAGGGATTACCCAAATTAGGGAACCTTCCCTGAATATGAAAAGACCAAAAATGAAGCAGCTTTGAAGTTATGGCAATGACAAAGAAGACAGATAAAACCATCAATACAAAAATAAAAATATTGAGAAACGAATTTAAACCGCCTGATAACGTTTTAAATGTTCCATACCATGTACTATAAGGTATCCATCTATTAACTAGTGCCAAGAAGATTCAATAGAAATTGGATGCAATGTGCTGCATCTGGATTTGAAGAGGCCTACAGTAGGCATCGGGCATCACTGGGCTTATTTCAGTTTATGATATTTAACAAACAGCTGCCAGGCTACATGTTTTTGTTTCTGTATTGCAACATATATTTTTGTAATGAAAGCTTCAGTAGACCTTAAGGTTGACATCAAAGTGTGAAAACGGACTGTTACAACCTCTCAAAGTCCAGGTTGACATATTCAAATAGCTTGTTTTCAATCGTCCGAAAGCCAAAAAAAGATATCCAAGTAACAATAAACAGAGAAAAGCAGCAATTGTTTTAACATTTAACAGACACTGAAACCAAGGAATGTTTGATATTGGATACTTTACCAATTTATTTTCGATCATTCGACTGAAAGATTAATCAATTTATATCTTCATCAGTAGTTTATTGGACTGTGTGGAAAGTGTGTCTTGTTTCTCTGCTTAGTTGGTTTCCATCTTCCAGTTTTTATAATATTATCAAGAGATCTGATCAGAGATTAGGCTTTAGAACATTTAACTGTCATGTTCTCAAAAGTTTGTTCCTGAACGGAAATGAACTTCCTGAAAGGAACAAATATGCAACCACAAGAAACAGAAACTAAACTAGAACGAGTGAGAAAGCCGTAAGCATTTAGTCACCTGGGACAGGATATGTTTTATAAATGAGAAATAATGTCTTGTCATTTAGTTTTAACAGCTTTAACATCTTGTTGTTGACTTCCTCATTCTTTCAGATGAGGGTTATTGCTAAAGAGTCATGATACATTTCTATATTTTTCTGTCTGGATTAGCAATAGCTAGCTCTGTTAGAAAAAGAGAAAGAGGGGATGAGGAAGTAGAATGTGAAATGTCAGAGGGCTGTGGGAGGAGGGGAGATTCAGAAGGTTTTGGAGGTAGAGAAGCTCTCGTTAGGTTTCTGGAACAAATTGGAGGCGTTTGTTTCATCATAGAAAGCAAGAGTGATTCATAGTGTTTGTGTTACTGTGTGTGGGAAGGTGGAACGCAGATATTGGCTGCTGTTGTTCTGCTGTGGTTTTGTACAGTAATACAGGTATTGTCGCAGGGGGAGGCCAAAGCGTCTGTGTGGTATCTTTGAATACATCTGTCTGTATGTAGCTTCACGTCTCGGATTTTCGGTTTGTATCTCCATGACCTGGTGACATACGCCTACATCAAAGGGTTTTATATTTCATCTTCTTTCAACAGTTCAAGTATAATAGTCTAGAATGTTCAATTAGTTTTCATTCCATTCATTTCTTTATTTTTGGCCAAATTTTTGTTTGTTTGATTGAGTTTTTAGAGATAATTTGCTCGTTTAATTTAAGTTGATTTTTTTCAAAAAGGTTTTGTATTGTTCTTGTTCAGTGTAATGTCTCGTTAGTATGATGCTACAGATTAAAAAATATACTCACATGGTTCGAGAACTGCGTAGAAATGGCCATCAATTTGAGTCTTTTACTAGGACTCCAGTTGGTTTCAGATCAAAATCAGATCTATTCTGAATAACTTTGATGAATAGCATTTGATATACTACGATCATTTAAGACATTATTGTTTTGTGAAATATAATAGGGAATAATTGTAAAGCATAGCGGCAGAGCTCCATCTCCTGGAATGACAGTTTTTTTCACTTTCTGTGTCTCAAAGTCACGAGAGTTCATGCTGGTTCCCTTTTTTGGTAGTGATTATCATTTTAGAAAAAAAAAGAAATCTTTTAAAAATAATTTACGATTTTTCTTTTCACAGCTTAATCTCATTTTATTTTATGTTAATAAAAAAGACATTCAGGAACATTCAACATGTCTGTATGCTGTAAAGCTAGCTTTCTTTCCTGAAATTGAAATCAAAATAGTTTATTCTCACTGAGGGAATGGATTTTCTTAGAAACTGTCATGACAACTAGCCTTTTAGATTAAGAGATATATTGGTATATCTTAAATAGTAAGGGTTCATCTTTTGAGAATCATTAAGCGTGACTATGATCATTTTTAAAGCAGAAACAACAAATGAACTAGTAGAAACTTGAGTTCATAGGATGAATACACATGTTCTCTGGGTTCAACACAGGGCCCTGCTACAGCCTCACTCAGTGTGGCAAACCAGTAGCATAAAGTTGCTAATGTTAGCATCAAACTTTATTAAATCACATTATTGAGTTAAGTCAATAAATGTATAACTTTTCTACTTGAGTTTAAACAATGTAGCTCTGTCTATCTCTATTTTCATTGTCTGCTGATTTGCTTCTAAAGTTAACTGTGACCTTCACTTTGCCAGACGATGAGGCTTGTGCAGTGTCGTAGAACACTGTTGCTGGGGTACTGCATTGTTGCTATGAGACAGGAAGTACTTATTTTTCGGGCTTAGCGATGTATGTGTATGAAACTTGGCACACACGTTAACAATGATGAACCTCGCTGTACCTGACACCTAGATGTTAGATATTTCACAGGCATGGTGTCACATACAGCGGGGTCTGCTTCATTAAGGTTTTTGGGGGTTCTATAGAACCACCTTGCCACACCAAAACACAACAACCATATCAGTTAACTGAGTTCATCATTGTTAACGTGTGTGCCAAGTGTTGTGTGTGTGTGTGTGTGTGTGTGTGTGTGTGTGTGTGTGTGTGTGTGTGTGTGTGTGTGTGTGTGTGTGTGTGTGTGTGTCTGTGTGTGCGTCTGTGTGTAAGTAGCTTTTTTATGCGCACATAATCAGAACAAATCAGTTTATCGATCGGATCAGTTCATGGCGATGGTGATTCAGTGCTGTGGCCACAGGGATCCTGGAAACCCCCCAACGTCTGAGGGTGTGCGAAGGCCCGGTCATCTCTTTAATTGAAATATATATATAAAGATGTTATTGCAACAGGCCCAAGCTTATGTAGACGGAGATAAGCAATCAGCGCGGAGATGATCATCTGGTTAAAAAAGTGTGTGTTTGCTTCAGCAGTATCATTGTAGGAGAGGTTGACTGCTGACCTACATATTTACCGCTACGATGCTCCATCTCACGCCAGCGGTGACTCAACACCTCTTTAAACCAAGTTAAGCAAGTCCATATTATTCACCGCAAACAGCCCCAGCTGGAGACAGAGACACAGCTCTGTAAACACACACACTAACACACAAATACACACACAAAAAACCCCACCTGCCAGCTCCAGTTGCTGTCACAGAAAAAGCGTAATAAGTGTGAATATCGTCAATACAACTGTTAATGTAGTGTTTTAAGCTGAAAATAAGTGTGTGTGTGTGTGTGTGTGTGTGTGTGTGTGTGTGTGTGTGTGTGTGTGTGTGTGTGTGTGTGTGTGAGTGGGTGGGTGTGTGTGGGTGTGGGTGTGGGTGGGTGTGTGTGTGTGTGTGGGTGTGTTGGCCACCTGTTACGTAAATCTGACCTGTTTTTTTGTATCTTGTAATAAATACAGTAGAATATTTATACAAGTGTTTATGATGTTTTATACTTCTCGCAGCTGTTCTGCATATTATGAAATAGTTAAAAAAACATTATTAATCTCACCAGTTTGGCTTCTTGACAAGGAAAAAGAAAGTCTAGTAGACATTTCTCAGCAGTTTGATAAGTGATTGTTGCTAAAACAGCTAAAAGCAGAGTGATTATGGCACCGTTAGGATTCATGAAACATGACTCTAAATGTATGCTAATATATCTTCATGTCTGCTGGATATGTAAATAAGCAACTGCTGTATATAATAGCATAAGTGATTAATGTTGGGTTGTCAGTTTTTTCTTCTGCAATGAAATCTATTTATGCTTCTTTAACAGTAAGTTCTGGTAAACAAAAAATTATAAAACTCGCAAAAAAATACTTAGATACTTCAAAAATACTTTCTTAAAGCTACTGACTGCTTTTCTTTTCTTCAGACATCAAGAAACATGTCTTAATGATTGTTGAAGCCCGACTTTAAAAGCATGGCTCATTTTGTCAAATCACTACACATTAAAAGACAACTAGCACAAGATGCTACATTTTTTGCAAAAACAAACACTAAATAAATTCAACCATATTTTATGAAAGCTCAAACTTTTTATTTGCTCTTTTCTAATTGCTAAGTCTACGTTTGACTTGAGTTATTGGCAAATATATATGTTTATAATGTTCTAAGTTGAGTAAGTGAATATATTGATCAAACACAACACACAAGCAGTTGCTGCACACTGATGAAAAGGTGTATTCTGCTCTACTTGTAAAATCAATCAATACATCCATGCTTTTCCAAAGGTTACATTTACTCTGAAAATTAGAACATGATTTATTTGTTATGATATAGTACATTAACTAAATCTAGCCATCAGGTGTTTGGGTATGAAGTCATTAGGTATGGCATCTTGAATTGCAGTGTTAAAATGACCGAAAAGTATTGTTGCACACTGATGGAAATGTGTGTTCTTCTCTACTATGTAAAATTAGTCTGTTTTGATTGGTCAACCGCTTAAAGTTGTCCCGCCCCTTATCCTATCGCATTCAATGTGTTGGAGCGCTAGCCAATAGAAGCGCGAGTATTACATAGTGATGTCACTACAGGCAAGAGAAACCCCAAAAAGCATAAAAGGGCCTCCATAAGTAACTACTTTAAGTGTCATTTTAGTTTGTAAAAATGTAATAATAAACAATATATATATATATTCAGTATATATATATAACAGCAAATTGTGAAGGTATTCTTAAGCTGCTGCACTTTCCAAAAACAAAGTCTTAAAATAGAATGAATATAAACTGTTTTTTGGGGTGTTTACCCAAAACATTGACATGTTACACAAACCAAACAATCTTTGGGTCTTCTGTATGAGTATTTTCACTGTAAACAGATAAATTAATCCATTTATACCAAAACAAATCTACAACTGGTAAATGTGTCTGACTTATCCACTTGACCGTCACAACACCTCCGCCCTGCTCGTTTCATACAGCCAATCAGGTCTCTTCCCGTGACATCGAGAACAAAGAGTGCCGTCTCCTCTGGCTGTCAGTTGCTATGGCGACTATCGATGCGGCATAGAGGGAGCGTTGCCAGGGGTAACAGGAGTTGGGCCTTAATTAAACAGATCAATACGTGATCACACTGGACTCTGTGTGCACGTGCATGTCGTCGAACACTTAATGTGTTTTTCATGTTTCTGTGTGAGTCACACTGATGCCCGCTCAGTTCCACACAGCAGACTATTAGTGAGCATCTGAGTGTGTGTTGTAGAGTTGTGCGTTTACAAGCAGGATTCCCAGGTGGCTCCTGGTGAGGCTGAACGCTGACAGGAGTGTTTGTGCACGCTTCCTCGGAACACGCAGCATGTCAGCCCTCATAAACCTCCCCGCCTCTTTCCTCTGAATCTCTCTTGTTGTATTCCACATTAACATCTCGTGATCTAACACGATCCTCTTACACTCTTTTGTTTTCATATATCTCAACACCTCTCCCTTTGTTCCTTTTCTTCTTTTTCCATCCTGGAGATGTCAGCCTGATTAGCTCTCAGCCCAAAACCCACCAATTGTGAAATTGCTGTGAGGTAGGATGCTCTTCTGGGGGAAAGGTGTTGTGGCAACCGCTGCTTTGCACCTCAACAAGTCTTGAGTTATCCAAACGTGGAGCACAGACACACAGACACCTTTCTCTTTCCTCCAGTTGTTTTTATCCCATGCTAGCGGCATTATGGCTGTGGGGATCTGCAGATCAGTGCACTCTCCCTCTGGAGGGAACTTCGGGATTTTAGCTTCTTGAGTTCATAATTTGTATATACTCAGTACAATATTTTTGTATCTGTACCCATTACTTTTCCTGTGTCACCTCACTGTTTTACATTTGAAAGACAGGCATTATACATGTTAACAATTTGGATTTCAGCTGAGGAAAATGGCGTTATACAAAATGGTTATGAAATTGTCTTTCTTATGAAGAGCTTGTTCCAACTGCCAGCTTGAACCACAGCGCTTATGTTGCAGATACAAAAATGCAAACTTGGCATCTCTGTGTTTTTGTTTCCCTCTGTTGAATCCAAGCTTTATACAGCTATTTCAGCATTGAGTCAGTTAGGTGAACATTTGACCCTCTGAAGCCTGTGTGGCAGAGGTGGGACAAGTACTCAGGTCTTGTACTTAAAGTAGAAGTACCAGAGTGTAGGAATACTCTGTTACAAGTAAAAGTTCTGAATTGCAAATGTTACTGGAGTAAAGGTTTGAAAGTATAAGCATCTAAATATACAAACAAAAGTAAAAGTATTGTTATGCAGATTGCTCCATTTCAGAATAATATATATTGTATATATTAAATTGTATTGTTATTGATGCATTGAAGTGTTATCAAAGCTGGTAAAGGTGCAGCTAGTTTTAATGTCTTTGTATATTGCGGGTTAGCGTGTGAACTTAATCCACGTATAACTAAAGTCTGATTTAAGCAAATATTTGAAATACTCAAATAAAGTACAAGTCCCTCAAAAGTGTTCTTTAGTACAGCACGTGAATACTTAATTACTTTACACCACTGCTGTGTGGACCGTTTATTTCATCAGTACAGAAGCTACTTATGCAGATTTTTGAGACAGAAATGTCTAGTGTATATCCTCGCCCATTTGTCTCTGCAGGAATGCCAGCTCTTGTCTGGTCTTGTCTCGAGAAGTAAACGCTCGTCTCCTCTGATAATCCATTCATGTATTCTTCCTGGGAACAGGCCTGTCAGTGTTTGAGCAGCTGCTAATGAGCGGCATGTTGGGGCCGGCTTGTTCGAGGCGTACCAAAGCCATTATAAGTTTGTCATGTTATCATTTCCTCCACACTCCTCCTCTTTTTTAAAACTATAACTTGAGCACTCGACTAACGTAGTCTTTGTTTGTCCGGGTATACCAAGAGGCAGAAATGTTACATGCTTTACGACAGGGGTGTCAAACTCAATTTCATCCCGGGCCACATCAGCATTATGGTTGCACTCAAAGGGCCAGTTGTAATTTTAATTATATATAAATATACATATGTCATACATACATACACATATACATATGTTAAGCCTCTTTGGGTTCAAGAAAAGCGCTATAAAAATAAAATGTATTATATGTAAATATATTACATTACATACAATATATTATATTACATTGTTGGCCCTGCATTGGATTATTATCAGTTCTGGTAATATCTTCCTAAATAACTACGTCTGAAAGCAGAAGTCTAGGGCAAATAATTGAAAGTAAATATTCAACAATTAGACCAATTGTATTGTATATTATATTCTTTGCAAACTCTTGCGGGCCACATAAAATTTGGTCGCGGGCCGGATTTGGCCCCCGGGCCTTGAGTTTGACACCCCTGCTTTACGACATGTTCTCTTCCATTTAGCTTGGTAACAATATTTGATGACTGGCCTCCTTTGTGATTTCTGCAGTGATTGATAGCTTTTATCTCAGTCTCCCTCACTCTTTGTGATTGCCTTTTTCTCCATACTTTTCTAAAATGCCAACCTTTTTGCTTGGTTACCCCTTTTTGCTTGGTTACCCCTATTTGCTTGGTTACCCCTATTTGCTTGGTTACCCCTATTTGCCGGCCTAATTTTAGTACAAAATGATGGTTGGTCTGGTATACTTTTAAATGAGAACATGTATTCCTAGGGGCGGTTCTAGAAGGGGCCAAGAGGGGCCAGTGCCCATGTAACTCTGAACTTTGACCCCCCCCCGTGGGCGAATTCTCCTTTTGGAGGGGGGCTCCCTTTTGGAGGAGAATTTATTATCATAGCATTTGTGATTTTTTTTTCAAATTCAACAGGAATACGTTTTGTTTTGAAAAATGTAGTTTTAAAAGAATTGTAACTAGGTCATTGACACAAATTATGTTACTAAAACACCCATCCTGGTATTTAATGTTTTTTTGTGCTTTATGACATTTTGTCATACAACTGTATCTTTTGTTCCCCTTTAAATGTGGCCCTCTCATAAAATAATTGGTTCCAGCATGCCCCCCCCCCCCCCCCCAATTGGTCTAAAACCGCCACTGGTGTATTTTCAAGGAAGTTTTTACCTCCACAGAGAAAGCTAGATTAGTCTTCCACTTTTTTATTGGCAAATTGTTGGCAGGATATTTCCAAAACATAAGAAATGTCAATGAAGTTTGGTGTTGTTGTGCGGGAACATGCATATTCTATGTTATAATATATATTAACGTAAATGTATTTAGGGTTTGATCTGAACAAAAACAAGACATTTAAAGACATCACCTTAAAAACTAGGATTGTCTTTTTTCCATATTCTCTAACATTTTGTATTACAAACAATGAATTCTTAAATCCAGAAAATAAGCAACAAATGAATCCAGAACAGACATATTTGTTGGTTTCAGCCCTAATGTTTGTGGAACGGTTGACCACAGGCCGAGGAACAAGTGGTTAGTTTAGGGGATTTCTAAACATTTCCGCTATTATCTCATGACTCATAGCACTTTCTAGAATAAATACAACATCTGTAACAGATTTCTTTTGATTTAATTTAAAATTGAACACAAATGTCCTGCTGGTTGCAGCTTTTTAATGTCTCATAACCTAACCTTCGTCTGGGCTCTTACAATAGCTTCATCACTGCTGTATTTACCCTTCTCTGTCTCCTTTCTCAGTATTGAACCGTGTGAAATCCATTGGCTGAGCTCATCCCATCTCTTTCTCCTCCTCTCAATGTTGTTACCAAGTGATTACTCCATTGATCAAATCTTGTCTCTTCTCTCAGCCTGTGGAGAGCTTTCAGGCTCTGTATTGTGCTCTTACTGGATAGAGTGGTGTTCTTTATCCTTGTTTTTGTTTGTTTGCTGCATTTCTAATTTTACATCTCTGTTATGTAATGTGTGGCCAAACACAGTGGCTTGGGTTGGAATATTTTACTCTCATTGTCAGCATCATATGGTCCCAAAAAGTATACGTACAAAAGGGATAAGGTTTGGAAAAGGTTTCAAACTTAATATGAGTTTGGAGGTTAATTGGGGACAGAAACAAAACATACTAAATAATATCATCTTATTTTGTTCTAATGGCTAATGTGACAGCAAACGGTATACAACTCAAACTGTAATTACCATGACATTTGCTAAAGTTATTAATGAAACCCAGAATTTTTTTCTCTTTTCCTCTTTTGTCGACATTTGTGTTTTTTAAGTGTCTCGACAGTCCTTTAATGTATTGCCATGAATTTGGTACAGACATTGTCTATTAGCACGTTGACCCCTTTCTCATAAGTGACTACAACCCATGCTGCATCTGTTTTATGTAGTCTTTTATTCTCTGGCAGAGAAAAGTCATATCAATTATCTTAATCCATTCTGAGTCTCAAGGTTTCCACTCCCTCTGGCCTTTCCAGGGCCCCGGCATTAGTCAATTTTGCAAATGTGTATGTCAAGGTTCACAGGACAATAGGTCGTCTACTGACACTAAAATAATAATTCAGTCTGAAATGTTGCTGTTATAAATGCAAGTGTTATCTTGGATTTATACCTTGAAACAACAGTGTTAACAGTTTGTTGATTTTATGTCAATTAGGGCTGCAAGTAACTATTATTTCCCTCATAAGTTTCCACATAATTAAGCGCCCCTCTCTTGGCCGCTCTCTCTCAGGTTTGCCATCATCGCCTCAGGCTGTGCCAGCTGTCCCCGGCTGGTGTGTCGCAGAGAGGGATGCGGAGCCGAGTTCTGCTACCACTGCAAGCAGGCCTGGCACCCCAACCAGACCTGCGACTCTGCCCGCCAGCAGAGGGCTCAGTCCCTGCACACACACAGCAACCACTCGCCCAGCTACACACAGGAGCAGGGCCCTGGTAAGTACCTGAAAAACACACATTCACACCTCTCAGGGTCAAAGTAATCACACTCTCAGTGCAGATTGAGTGTGCATGCGTCAGATACACTCTTCTCCCCCAGCATATCCGTCCTGAAGATATTCTTCACACCTCTGAGAGCACTCTGCCTCTCTGTCTGTCAGTGTTTATCACATGTCAGTCTGTCAGAGGGCTGAGTCAAACTTGTCTGGCTCTGTTGTACCAACTATAACTACCAATATCATGCGCTGTGTATTGGCAAGAATCCGAAGAAAATAAATACAATAAAACATTGGTTAAAATAGATGAATCAATTTATAGATGATTCTACCCAGCAGCAGTATAAATAATAGCTGAACTCACATTTACCAGTTGTGTGAAGTGATAAACAAATCAATGCTTCAATAATTACAAGACAATACAATTATATATTCTGAAATTGACCATTCTGCATTATGAGTTTTTATAACTTATGATAATTTGATGCTAATACTTTTGTACTAATACTTTTGTACTTCTACTAAAATTGTGCTTCTTTCACCACGGTAAGCTACAGCCGATGGCTAGCTTAGCTTAGAGTAGCAATGACTCAAACCAGAGGGAGAAAGCTAGTCTGGTTCTGTTTAAGAATATTGTCCTGTTTATATTAATTAAACACATATGTTGATAAGTGAGCCATAGACAGATTTTGTTCAATTTGGACAGACCCAGTCTAGCTGTTCCCATCTTTTACCAGTCTTTATGCTAAGCTAAGCTAAGCTAACTGTCTCCAGGCTCTAGCTTCATGTTTACAGTGCAGACATGAAGGTGCTATCAATGTTTTCATCTTACTCGTAGCTAGAGAGTACGAACATCACACACATCTTGACGTGTGTGTGTAGTGTATAGTGTGTGTGTGTGTGTGTTTCTTTAATTCCGCTTTGATTAAAATCCATTAACTAAATCCCTCCAGCTGTCCTCAGTCAATCTCCTCTCCCTGTTTCCTCTCAATTCACCACTTCCAGTCTGCCTCTCTGTGCCAATAATCAGAAGAACTGACGAAAATTCAGAAACCAAAACTGACTCACAAAACAATCCAGGCCGCTCCCTGTCTCCCTGTCTTCCTCTCTTCCTGTTTATCTGTCTGTCAGGCTTTCAGTCTTTTCATACCGGCTGATTTGCTGCTGTAAGATGGATAAAGACAGATGTGAGGAGACAGATAGAAAGAATAAAGAAGTGAGGACAAGAGAGTGTGTCAGCAGAATAGTAAACAATAACAACTCTCTCTCTCTCTCTCTCTCTCCCTCTCTCTCTCTCCCTCTCTCACACTCACACACAGCCCTCATTTCAGCCAGATCTGTAAGAGTCTCTCAGAGTTAAAATGCCAAAATGCTCTTTAAAGAGCAAGTAGTGAGCGTTCCTAGGATTACACACACACACACACACACACACACACACACACACACACACACACACACACACACACACACACAAACACACACACACACACACACACACACACACACACACACACACACACACACACACACACACACACACACACACACACACACACACACTCACACAATTGATTTATTTTTTCACTTTTAGTCTTTCCTTTCAAATGCATTAGAGGACACCACTGTAATTGTCTGATCCATTTCTCTAATGAGGTTTGGTGTCGTTGCCAAAACAGTTGGAGAAAATACTAATTAGATGGGACCATTATAGAGAATTCGTTTTTCTTACATTTAAAATGTGACTTCTGCATTCAAGGACAGTTTTTGGGAGTTTTAAATCTTATGAACCAAAAAGCAGAAATGTGTGTTTCTCCAAAAAAACAGTGTGGTTACCTGAGGGATTTAATGATATACTTTCTAATTTTGTTGACGTGATTGAAAACCAAAATGTCTCTAAGAGTCATTGGTGATCACTCAAAATGTCATAAAATGCAGAAATATTTAAAATCAGGAGTGAGTAGGGGGGGGGGGACCTTAACTAGGTCAAGAACTGCAATGGTAATACATGTATTCACTTTTTTGCTATAAGTTAGATGAATGACATCGCTCTCATCTCTGCCCAAAATATATGAAGCTTCAGTTAGCTTAGCTTAGCATAGCAGACTGGAACTGGGGAAACAGCTAGCCTTACTAAGAAGCACTAATATATATTAGGTTTTGTTCGTTTTTTCATCTGCAGGACTACGGAAATACTGCTTACCCGATTTTCAAGACATTTAATGGATGCGTGTAGCATGGGCCTCAGAAAAACCTTTAACATTTTGGAAGAGATCTAAATCACGGATAGAATTGGCCAAGGGCTGCACTATCTGAATACCCTCGTAGTTATCTTGTTGTGTCTTGTTTTTTAGTATAAAAAAAACGTATGCATATCATTCCATCATATATTATATTTGATTGTTATTTCTATCTTATTTTACAATATAGCGCTCTTATTGTGACTAGCATGTTTTATTGCTGAATTGACCTGTACTCTTGTCCTTTATATTTAATCGAATAGTTGACCCTGTGTTAACCTACATATGACTAATAAAGAAACACGTCTTGTGTCCCCAGCTGATGACATCAAGCCGTGCCCTCGCTGCGGCGCCTACATCATCAAGATGAACGACGGCAGCTGCAACCACATGACCTGCGCCGTCTGCGGCTGTGAGTTCTGCTGGCTCTGCATGAAGGAGATCTCCGACCTGCACTACCTCAGGTACCAAGCTCTCTCAGTGCACTTTTTATTTCAGCTTTTGGTTAGATTTCTTAAGATCTTATATAAATAAAACCTTAACAGCTTCATGTTTCCATTTCAATCAGGAGAGACATGTTTTAATGTAAGAATTTATATTTATCGGCGAGAATACACATGAATGTAATGTTTGGCGATTATGTTTATGTTTATTTAGGATCCCCATTAGCTTTTGGGTAAGCAGATGTTTCTCAACCGGAAGCCATGATAGATTTCTATGCATAACTCCAATATGAGTGCGCTTCGAACAGTGGAGAGCTAGTCTAGCAGCCTATTTGTAATTTCTGTATATGTGTTTTTGCTGCGGATGACCATATGACCGGACAGTACTCAATATGTGACAAAACCAGAGACTGGATGACTTGTTTCAAAGTGGTTAGTGTTACATACTTTGTACCTTTTCTCGTCACAGCTATGCTCCTTCCCATTTTAGTTACGATACTGTCTATTTGCTTTGTCCACTTTAAACCAGAATCAAGAACAATGCCAAGCAACTTAGTCTCGTTTACCTGTTCCACTGGCTGACCAGCTTAACATATGTCTGGATCCGAACACCATTGCTTCCACTGGCTGACCAGCTTAACATATGTCTGGATCCGAACACCATTGCTTTTGTTTTTGCAATGTTGAATACCAGTTTGTTATTGTTGACCCAGTCTGCTATGGCTTTAATCTCTAAGTAGATTGTTCAACTCACTGCATGTTGATGCTGTACTGTACATTGTAGAATCATCAGCATACATTATGACACTGGACTTATTTAATACGTAAGGAAGGTCATTTGTGAATATTGAATATAACAAAGGCCCAAGCGAACATCCCTGTGGGATCCCACACTGCAACACCTTACTTTCAGAAAAGCTCCCTTTGAAAAATTATATTAGAGTAGTCCCCGTTGTGCGGGAGTATCATCCGGGAGGGGAATACTGAGCCCATAAACCCCCCCCTGGGGTCTAGACTCTGGTGCTGGTGAAGGCATGAAGGGATTGATGGAGGTGAACCCTGGTTTCGGAGAAATTGGAGGTGAAGGGGTGGAGGAGGGCTGCGTTGAGTCACCTTCAATGACAGCTGTCAGGAGGGGATAGAGCAGATTTGAAATGTTTGACAATGTTCTAGGATCGGCTTGTGGGAATAGAGACAAAAGTGATAGGTTTAGCTGGGGAGTGAAAGCCCCCTATCGCAGAGGGATGAGCGTAGTAAGAGGGAAATATGTGAATGACAGATATAACGACGGTCTTCCTGGTTGAACTTGTGCTGAGCTTCATTTCTTGCTCCATCAGTCCATCTGGCTGCACGTTCTGGGGGAAGAAGCCTTGGAGCAGGAAGAAGAAGATCCTGTGGCAGCTGGGGACCCTGATCGGAGCTCCGGTGGGCATCACGCTCATCGCAGGCATCGCTGTCCCCGCCATGGTCATCGGCATTCCTGTGTACGTCGGCCGCAAGGTGAGAAACCCTCAGAGAGCAGCTACTGGAGGAGGGTAATACACTTGAAGTCAAGAGCACAGGGTTTTCACCTTTGAATGGTAGTGTCTAGGATTATAAGTTATTAAGTTTGTTATTTAGATTCAAGAGAGGAGGAAAAACAAAATGTTAAAAGGCTGAAGTACATGTTGTTATTTGAAAAATGTATTTTCAGAGAAACCAGTTATTTCACTAAAAAGACCTCTTGCTGTTTCTTGGTTTTTCTCCGTTTGTTCTTATGTTTTTTTAAACATCTTTACTGTTGATTATTTCCCTTTTCCTACGGTGTTTGGTATTTTCTGATGAATTCAAATGAATGCAGATCATATCGAACTTGTTTAAAGTACACGGCCAAAGGCAAAGTAGCCCGAAAGACAGGTTTTACACATAGCTAACTTTATTGATTTTAAGTTTTCGTGCCTTTTATTTTGTAGGATATTCTGCATTATTTCATTTCTATAAGTGTTGTTTTGACAACAGAATTTTGCATTTCAAGACTCCCTTCCAAAATAGAAATTGAAAAGGAAATAGAAATTGGAGACGATGAGGGGACACAGGATCTAATTATGAAGGGGAAATATAATGATATGCTCATAGTGTAAGTCTTGCACTTTGGCTATAACAAGCGTTTCCTCTATTTGCAGCTAACGTCTTTCACACTAAGCAACACTCTTTCATTTTGATGGTCTGTTCACATTTATCTTCATCTACAGAAACCAGAAGTGGAAACCGCAGTGTGGTGAAACACACAAATAGTTTCAGCACAATATTGGAAGGAAATGAGATGAGTCATTAGCTGCACATCAAGCCCTGTAGCGCCCTCTAGTGGAGAACATTGAAACTGCACATCTGTCTTTAAGCCTTTCGAAGTATCTGGCACAGTGTGACGAGTTGGAAGTGGTTAGCTCATTAAAATACCTACCACACTAACTGTGTTTACTACATGTTGAAACCTGCGAGGAGTGAGCTGTGGTCGTCTCAGTCAGAGAATTACTGACTGAACATATTTTTGGAAATGTTTCCTAGTGAGGTGAGATCTGCTAACTTATAGCATTACACTTTTTTATGACTAGAAGCTTTGAAAAGGTAGTTGTGTCAAATACAGATGAAAGAGGATTTATAATCTATCCCTCCTGGAAAAGCTTTCTGTATTTTTTCTTTGGTATCTTATTTCTTACACCAAAACAATGCCCACCTTTAACCTCCTCCCCACCCGTGTTGAGCTTGTGATGTGACCTCTTTGCAGTGTGTGACACGTGTGTGTTAACCTCAGTGTCTGTCCCTCTCCTCTGCTGCAGATCCACGCCCACTATGAGCTGAAGAAGACATCCCCCCACAGGAGGAACCTGGCCATCACCGGGGGGGTGGCCCTGTCCATCATCACCGCCCCTGTCATCGCAGCTGTCAGCGTCGGTAAGACACTCCACGAGAACACCGTCAGTTAGTATGCATCGGGCTGATGGCCTAAACTAACCAAGCACATCTGTGACCAGAAACACAAAGGGGAAGAACTCCAAAATACAGTCAATTAGAATGTATGCTGATATACAATAAATGGCTCCATCCAGATCAAATAAGATACAAGAATGCAGACTTGACTTGCGTAATATTTAGTAATAATGCAGAGATGTTGGACTTTGGAATTTTCCCTCAAAAGATACAGTAGACAAGGGGAATTTTCCAGTTGGATTTTGGAATGATTGTCGTAAATAATCTCTGTGGTGAACAAACGTTTATAATACTTACAAGATATTCTTCACACAAAAGAACCCGTCTTTGATTGCTAAAGCCTAAATGCAATCACCAGAAGAGAAGAATCTAACATTATCCATCAGTTGATGAAAAGGAGGAATGATGCTGATTAGGTTCAATGTTGAGCTCAAGTTTGTGAAGTTAATAAAATACTGAAGGAATCATGCAGGTACACCATCTCAGACAAGTTCTAAATCCTTGTGAAACTCCCTCCTCAGGTATTGGTGTTCCCATCATGCTGGCCTACGTGTACGGCGTGGTGCCCATATCTCTGTGCAGAGGAGGGGGCTGCGGGGTCAGCAGGGGGAAGGGGCGAGGAGTACGCATTGACTTTGATGATGACGATGGTCCAATCACAGGTGAGGATACCCAACATTTCCCGCACATTAAATGAGCAGGTTCTTTTTCACATGATCTTTCATTATAAAGTATTTTCTGCGTGGTTCTGCAGTGGCGGATGCGTGGCGAGCCCTGAAGTCCCCGAGCTTCGGTGACAGCAGTCTGGACGGGGCGCTCAGCGGTATGAGCACCACCTCCCCCAGCGAGGGGCTCTCCATGGCCCCAGGGAGTCTGGGGGACACGCCACACTTCTACCCCCTGGCAGGCGGCACCCTGGGAACCCGCAGCAGAAAGTACAGCAGGTGAGGAACAGAGGGGGGTCATGCCTGGTTTAGGTTTAGTCAAAACAGGGAACATTTAAACCAACATGAAGTCAGACACACGGGAATAACACATACATGCACAAAACTGACATTAATTAAATAATTTAAAAAACATAGTTATTATGATAAAACATTTATAATAATGATATTAAATAATATAATATGTAAATACAATATAAGATGTATATATATAATTTTGTTGTTGTTGTTGTATTACTTCAAATACAAAAAAAGAACTCACCAAGTGTCAGAAAACACAACCGTCTCTCTTTTCCTCCATACCCAAATCTCTAAAAACGGGGCTGCAACGGAGCTGATTATTATTTGAATTTCATCAGAAAAGGGGTGCTCCGCCTATATGGGCAACTCTCCACCTATCAGGGGAATGAGAGACCGCTCGAAAGCGCTGGAGACGCTGTAGTACATATGCCAGGCCTGTAAGTGGCGCTGTAGTCTGCCACAAAAGCAGAATCAGCCCTTGCAAAAACAGGGCTGGAAAAGAGCAAATAGAGCGAAATGAGGCATGGCTAAAATGCATGATCTGTTTGGTATTTTGAAAAAAGAACTTTACAGTTTTATATAGGTATGGCCCTACAATATATGTTTCAAATATAGCATGATAGGTCCACTTTAAAAGAAACAAACTCCCAAATATGTCAGCCATCCACTATTTGTCACTGCTGTGTGCAGTGCAAATATCAGATAATAGTTGAATAGATTGAGTATTAATTACAATAACAGTGTGAATGACTGTGTGTCGTGCTGCAGGCTGGAGGGGCAGGCGGGGGACTCGGCCCAGAGGGAGACGGGTAGCCTGGGGGCGGGGAGCGACTGCGCCAGCACCCGAGGGATGGCCGGCTCCATCATCTCCTCCTACACCCTGCCTGACAGGTGACCCCGCTGTCTCCTCAGCAACCATATAGGATGCCATATTGTTGTACAAGCAGCTGCCAATAAAATACATATTAGTTCCTCCTCTTGTCGATAAAACCGTTTTTTGAATTGTAGACGATTTCAAAGTATTTCAAATGGTGATTCAAGGCTGTCAAGCTGGAGAAAAGGCCATCAAAGTTCAAATATGTCACAACTCCTTTTCAGTAGACCATGTTTTAAAAAAATATGTACACATCTATATACTAAAATAAAAAATATATATAAAATAAAGAGCTACAGTGATGCATATGTCCAAAGATAATGACAATGGCTGTACTGTAGGTCTGCACATGGTATACAATATTCTATTTTCCATCTTTCAATATTCATGGGTACTTCTTTTCAAGGTCAAACTACGGTTGACTAGCGTTATTCATCCTTTACATACATTCCCAAAAGAATGCATTGGATTAAAATGTCTTCCAGTTGACTTCCTCACCTGTGCGTCCATAGATGTCTCTGTTTGCACCCTGGGGCTGACTTTAAACCCCTCTCTCTGCAGGGAGTGCACCAACCTGGAGATCCAGGTGGACATCGAGACCAAACCCAGCCATCTCTGCCTGACCAGTGAGGAGGACCTGACCCCGCCCCCGGGCTCTGCTGCCATGGCGACCGCTTCCAGCGTGGAGGAGCCTCAGGACTGCAGCTCCAGGAGGGGCGGGGCTTTGTCTGGCTCCGTGCTGGGCCTGTCCCCGGGGGTGTCCCTCAGGGAGGGGCTCAGAGACGTGACGCTGGCCCAGCCCGAGAGCATCCGCAGCGACCTGGAGATGTCGGACACTCAGTCAGACGACATCGCAGAGCTGACGTCGGACGACTGTGACTCCCCCCACCCTAAAAGCTGTCACCTGGCGGCCGGTCAGCAGCCACCCTCCTGCAGGGTGCTGACCCCCCCCGAAGGCCTTCACTGTCCCGCGGACAGCACCGTCATCCTCTACGTCTGAGAGGACAGCTCCCGAACCAATCTCTTCTCCACTTTCCTTCAAGACTTTTTCTTTCTTTTGCACTGAAGAAACTGAAACGTTGACTTCATTTAAATGTATTATGTCAACAGATTTCACATAACTGTATTAGGTTAGTTGAAAGCAATAATATGAAGTTGAACCTAATATTTTATTTAAACTTAATATTATTGCTTTCAACTAACCTAATACAATCTGTTGACATAATACATTGAATTAAAGTCAATCTTTCCATTTTTCCGGTGTGTCATTTCTGTTTTAATTTCTGCGCCTCACAGACGACGTCTTAAACACAGACAGGGTTTGTTTACTGTTGTCTGTCTTATCTATCTACCTGTCAATTGTCAGGGTTCTACCTCTGAGATTTATAAGATGATTTATGTTTACTCCTGAGTGAAAAATGCCTTGGCTACTTAAGCAAAAGAAAAAAGAATAATAAGGTACACATTTCCAGAAATATCGCAGATTATACAATTATAAAAAGGTGAAGTGTCACCGAGCACAGCAGAGGGAAACAGATGTTTAATGAGGGTGTTTCTCACAGTGTGTGAATTCATGTGGACTTTGTACTTTTGTGGCTTTATTTTTCTTCTTTTCTTTCTCTATTTATATTCAGATGACGTTGAAATTGTATCATTTGCTGCGTGCATGAGTCTGCATGAGCCAAGTCTTGTGTGACAGGTTTGAAAGGGCGGTGAGTTTCTGTTACACTGGTGAAAGTTAAGAGTTTACTTCAGAGGATTAAGCTGCACTAGAATCTCACTTTGCCTGCACAGAGGAAGAGGAATATGAGTTTGAATGACGGGAATAAATGACTGAGTTCTGACAATAATGAGGCGAGGCAGTGAAGCCATTTGATCTTTTCAAATCTATTAAAGTGTTGGACCTCTCTGAGCTCTAAACATTTTGAACAGTTGAGGACAGACCACTACATTAAATGGGACTGTTCTTCTGTTTTATACTGAAATGTATACCAAACAGAAATGTATAATTGCATTCCAACAAAAACACATTTCACCCGTTAACTTTTTTAATGGTTTCATGTTAACAACTCATTTTGGCCCAAAAAGATTGAAAAAGGCCAATATTCGTCTAAAGAATTACCTGTTGTCAGCCGATTAAATGGCCATACTTAACTTTCCTGATAAGATGAGATACATCTCAATTGATTACCAAATAGTTGTTTTAAATCACAGTTTAATACCGTATTTAAATGTATTTCACATTCTGCGGGTCGTTGCAAAATATTAACAAATACCTATTATCATTTTCCAGAGCTATTCAAATTGTTAGAATTCTTTGACCAACAGTCCAACATCCCACAAATAATCGGTTTAATTTGATATTAGATGAAGAAAAACAGCAAATCCTCACATTATAGAAGCTCGAAACAGAGATATTGAAACTTTTTGTGAGTACACTCATAATTTCCCTGTAGTTTGTGATTATTTTTCAATTCTCTTAATAGATTTTTTAATATGAATTTAGTCTGGCTTCCTTACATAACAGCGGGTCATTGTCAGAACTCTCTCTCTGTGTGTGTGTGTGTGTGTGTGTGTGTGTGTGTGTGTGTGTGTGTGTGTGTGTGTGTGTGTGTGTGTGTGTGTGTGTGTTCATGTGTGCGTATGTGCGTGTGTGTGTGAGATGGTCTAGTGTTTGATAGTTTGTTGCCTTATACACACTCACTGACCAACACATAACACACAAATGGACTCACTGTGGTTTAGTGTTGACTGGCTGTCTGACCCACTTGAATGGTGTGTGTGTGTGTGTGTGTGTGTGTGTGTGTGTGTGTGTGTGTGTGTGTGTGTGTGTGTGTGTGTTCTCCTGATGAATGTATTTGGTTTTTGAATGAGCACTTGTGCACTTTATCTGAATTCATCGTATTTATCGTCTTTATTTGCATCACATTTGACTACGAGTCAGTTGCACACAAAAGTCTGTGGTACAACCAAAATAAACCAATCACCTACCAGAAGGCCTTTTATGTTGGATGTAACTAAAGAAGAGTTTGGCTCCAAAACATCAAATAACCACACGCATAAATCATTTCTCAAGTTTATCTTTCAGTATATTAGAAACATGTTTTTTCTATCAGTGATCACAGGACTATAACTATCCTATTTTTATATTTTTCATCTTTTAAAGTGTTATTGTTGGAGCCAAACACTTCTAATATGGATCATACTCACTAGCTTGAATTGTTTGTAGCTTTGTAATGCCTCTGTGCTTCAGTTTTCAAAAGGTTTTCTGAGGTTTCTTGAATCTGCAAAGGATCTTGGGAAAGCTTTCTCATGTCAGAGTAGCTTTATGGATTTAGCTGCCTATGTAACTCGGCAGTGCTTTGTTTGGTCTGCACTTCTCACTTGTTACTTCCCGCCCGTGAGAAAAACACACCAATGTACCACAGACGGAAACCCGGACTTCCTGAAAGAGTTTGAATGAGCGTTAATGGAAGTATGTCACTAGGAACACAGGTGGTCTTGTTCTTACTTTAAAAAAAGGTTTTAGAGTATATAGATAGCAATATTTAAGTGTTATTATATTGTTTCTGTATTTCCTGTCACCGTTAAAGCCCTGCTCTGCGGGGGGTTGTACATGCAGGACTGTGAAAGACAACTTGTGGACGTTCTGGGGGGAAATAAATAAACACAATCTGATGTTGCACCAAACTATCTGTTTGTTTTGGTTTTGTTTAATGACTGCATAGTAATTTATGATATGTATGAGCCTTTAAGTACCTGGAGAAGTCATGAGAATATGGTAATGTGCTAGTTATCAGTGCGGAAATGAGTCTAAGAGAAACTTAGACATGTCGTTTTGAGTTGCTTAAGGTTGCCTTTCAACACAGTTAATGTCAAATGACATGTTGAGGAACAATATAATTTCATTATTATATGTTTAAATAAGATATAAATGTATTCCCGTTTGTTTACAACTGACACAGGCCTGGTAAAAAAAGGGTAACCAAACAATGTTTGTATAATCAAAGGCATAACATCGTCAAATATCCAAAGGTAAATGTGGATAGATTAACACAACATCTTTCAAATGAAGAGAGTGTACAAAATATGTATATTTGCAGCTGAAAAAGAAACTCTTCTAAAACGTATCCCAAAGGAAAATATAGTAAGTTGTTCTAAAATCTTTGATTTCTTTATGCGCACAACATTTTATTTTAAATCTTTGACATATTGTTCATTATAGATGTTTGAATGTCTGCTTTAGGTGTTGAATGCCAGTTAAAGGTGAGTGCTGTATTTAAACCAAGCAGCAGTCCCACGAAGTATTGCCTTGGTTAAGATTTGCATGCAGTCGATATATTAGGATTATGTTATACAAAATATCTATTTGTGTTATTATTATATATCATTTTATATTTTATTTTATATATTATATTATTTTATATGTTAAGACAATATAAAACTACATCACACTAAGGGATTTTTGTTTGAATTTCCCTACATGTGCAATTTTAGAATACATAGCCTATCCTTAAAGACCTTTTGTTGTGTTATTTACAAAATATTGAAAGAAAAAACTTGAAATCAAGCGAGATAGTTATGAACTGGGGAAGATCAACATTGATATCTACAGTAGTTTCCCTTTTCATGATGCCACTGGCTCTCCTCTCCTCCTTTCCGGTAAGCGACTGAGGTGAAAGAGCGTCTCTTCACGTCACTACCTCTCATTTTACGGCCGTGTTTTGGTCTGCCGTAAAGCGAAACGCGTAGACTCGGCGGAAGGTTAAAGCGAACCTCTCTGGTTGAAGTGATTCCTATCAAACACGGTAAATACAGATACATTGTTGTTTAATGTAGGTTTCATATCAGCTCCTTACTTATATAGACACGATGTCATGTGTATTTGCATTTTAAAAACATCAGTGTTAAGATAGAGCGGCCTGTTGACATGAACGAGCAGTCGTTGAAGGAGACTGGTTAGCATAACATGCTAACACCTGACAGGGGGACAGCTTTATAGAAAGAGTTTAAATGATTGTGTCATGACTCCATTTTAATATATAATAAGCTTAGGGTGTTTTTTTCAGCAGAGGGTAAGCCAGCTAGCTATTCGAACATGAGTTAGCTAGGTGCTAGCTAACTTAATCGACAGGTTAGCCATTATTTAAAGGATAAAATAGTGGGAGTTGAATGTTAAAAGCAATCATAATTTAGCACATTTACTCCTTGAATGTGTAAGTCACTTCCATGAAAGTCTGTAAAGCAGTCATGTGGCAGTAAGGCAGCACTGTTATCATATTGGTGGCACAGCAGCTCAACTATGAGGTTATCAAGTTAGGGTTTGCTCTTTTTGTATTAATCATGCACAACTTCTTGTTTGTGTACCTGTGTATTTATCATTGAAATGACTCCATTAAGTCTACCGAGAGGTGCAGCAGTGTTTTCCTACTAAAAGCTTGAACTATTATGTACATAACCCTATAACTCTTAATATATAACCCTTTTACTTACAAGAAAGCAGATGCTATGAAAAGGAACCTTTTGTAGGCACGTTTTATTTTGAGCAGAAACTCGTGAGGTTACTTACGTGTTTGTAATGTCACTTATTAGATGCTTTACCCAAAGAGACTCCATACAATCAGCCCAGTTGACAAATAGCCTTTGGTTTTGAAACCAAGCAAAACATTAAAAAATGTACAAAGACTGTTTACGCTGTAACTTTTCTTTAAACTTCGTTCTAATATAATCACTACTACTGTAAGGGGCTCACTTTTCATGGGCAATAATAATGTTTGCTCTCAAAACTTGAATTTGTTTTGTTATAACGACACTTATACAGCTTTAGTGGCAGTTTTTCAAGGCTGATGTTTTTATTCTGCCGTCTTCTTGTCTTTGTGATTTCTCCGTCTTCTTCCTGCTACTTCCTGTTTGTTTTTGTTGCTCATTATTCTCTCCTCTCCGTCTTCTCCCTCATTAGCATCATGCCGTTTGTGGACCTGCAGACTCGGCTCGGCATCGACGCTGATAAATGGCTGCTGAATCAGAGCAGCCTTCAGCCCAAGCAGAATGCGGCGCGCTGCCACACTTTTGAGAAGGATTGGATCGAGTGCTCCCACAACATTGGGCAGACCCGCTCCAAGAAGGAGTGCCAGCTGGAGTTAGAGGATTTCAACGAGTGCTTGCACAGGAAGAAGACAGTAAGTGTCTCGATGCTCTCTGACTCCTGTGAGAGTTATTTCAGTATCATTTCAGAGCGGTGACTGCTGGAAAAGGGATGCACAGTATGGTCTTTTTTAACCTATACCTTTTATTGGTCTACCTCTTATAGCCAATGAGATAACCAATCATTTCCCATTTTAAAAAGTAGTCCATAACCTGTAGTTTATGCACACAAGACGGTATGAAAGGCTGAAAGATTTTATATTCTATAGCTCTGACCTATTTCAATCTGACTCACGTCCCCCTCCCTTATGTAAAGACAAAAAAACTATTCTCAAATGTTCTTACATTTTTTCGTGTATGTCGTTCTCTGAGAGTGTGAAAAAGAGCCGGACACATGTTTTTCGTTATGTTATTGTGTCCTTTTTCATATCAGAAGTGTACTAACAAGTGAAAACAGTGTGTCTCTGTGTGGTGATCACAGTCAGAAATCATCCTAATGCCATCCTCTTTGGAAGAGGTTATATAACCAGGGGTGCACATAACCTTGTTAGTGAGTTGCTTAGATGAGTACCAGGAGACAGCGTTTGGTACTCACCCCACGAAGCGTGCTCCTCCTCAGTGTCTCCTTCACTGTCCTCTAGTTACACTTCTTGCATGCTAGATGATGAAGATGATGAAGATGCACCTCCCTGTCTCTTTTTAAGCCTCCGATTTGCTTTCTCCAAAACTTGTTGCCAAACTGTGAAGTCCTTGGGCCTTTCTCATTTCATCAAATCCCCCTCCTCGACTCCTCGACTCCTCGGTCCTCCGATAGTGACCCGGAAATGAATTTCAGCGCGCCATGTTGAAGGACATCTCATTTCTCTAAATGCACTTCGAGCACCGAGGATCGAGCGTCGAGGAGGCTCTCTGGAGGAGCTATAACCGAGGATACACTGATGGGTCCTCCACAGTCCTCCACGGCTCCTTCGTGGATGCATTTCCGGCAACAGAGAGTCGTGACGCACGGCCGGACTTATCTCAGCCAATCACAGCTCTGCATGCGTGGCAATGTTTACAGTGAGAACAGCTGTGAGGTCCGTGCAGAGCAGAGCAGTGTGTAAAATATATATCACTCAGTGTAACAGGCCTACTCTCTTTATTTGCTGTAGATATCTACAAGCAAAGAGTCGATATTTTTCTAAAACCATTTAGTGCTTCACATAATAAAATACACAACGGCTGTAGCCTGATTATGCTTTAGGAGCTGTAGGTGTGTGTGGTACAGTGTGTGCGTAGATGCAGCGGACAGACAGGTCTCTGCTTACTTTTAATACTTGTAAATACAACTTTTGGCCCGTAATTTATTTTCCTCATTGTAGCGACCAGAGAGGGGGGGGGGGGGATATATGTCTCTGAGATAGTGTTACGTTATTATGAGAGTGCTCTGTTTGATTCTGAAATTGTATATATTTATATAAATATATAAATATATACAATATGTGTGTGTAAGTGTGTGTCCGCATCTGTAGCCTGTTATATATATATATATGCATGCAGGAATGTCAGGAATGTTTGAGACGGAGAAGAATGAGGAAGTGGAAACGGAGGAGCTGAGAGCAGCGGAACAAATCATTATACCGCACTGTGAATGAATTAAAAGTAAATATATAAGTCGTCATGAACACATCTGTCCATCAGACAGAGGGCTGCTGTGCCTCCTGTCATCATTAATGGACGTCTCTTTAAAATGACCGCTCAGAGGAGAGGAGTTCTCATTTCTCTAACCGCCTGCTGCTTCCCCTCCTCTCTCCTCGGTTCCCCTCCTCGGCTCCTCCGCTCGCATCTCCTGTGGGCGGGACTAAGTATCGAGGATAGGAGTCGAGGAGGGGAGTCGAGGAGGGGGCTTAGCTGAAATGAGAAAGGCCCCTTGTATTTCCTGAGGCCAAGTTGAAGGGTCAAATACTAAGAAATGATCACATGACTTGAAGTCGTATCTGATTTCAGATGTGGGAAGTTACTAAGTACACTTATTCAAGTACTGTACTTAAGTACCATTTTGAGATATTTGTACTTTACTTGACTTTGATGCTACTTTGTACTTCTACTCCACTACAGTTCAGAGGTAAATGGTGTACTTTGACTCCACGACATGTATTTAATACCTTTAGTTACTTCACAGATGTGGATGAATGATGTGAAATCTAATCAAGTGTTAAATCAGACTTTAGTTCCACCTGGAGTAAATCCACAAGCTACCCTGCAGTATACAAAGTCATTCAAACTAGCTGCACCTTTACCAGCTTTGAGAACACTTTCATGATCAATCATTATAAAACATATCATATATATTATTCTGAAATGGACCGATCTGCACAATGACTACTTTTACTGTCGCTACTTTAACTATATTTTGATAATACTTTTAACATAACATTTTGAATGCAGGACCTTTACTGTAACAGAGTATTCCTACACAAGATCTGAGTACTTCTTCCACCTCTGTCTGATTTCAAACTCTTCCATAACACCCTGAGTAAGTTTGCAGCTGTGTGTTTCACTCCACTTTGTTTTAAATCAAACTGCAGCAGCTTGACCACAGAGCGTGAACGTTGTGATCAGCTGATTTTGCGCAGTTCTCCAGTGTGTGCGTGGGGCACAGAATGTGCACAGGGGAGTCTCCCACTGCAGCCAGTTGGCGGAGTTTTGGCACAATTCTGTTGTTCATACCGACGTTAACCCTGTCTGTGCACACAGAGACCAACTCTGTTGTCCGGAGCCTCTGCCTCCTGTAAAGCTTCACAGATCCGTCGGTTATGTCCTGCGCCGCTCGGCCAGCTCCAGTTCAGTCAGTCACAGAAAGTCCGAAGATCTTTTGCAGGGAGCGAAACGGCAACGCAGAGCTGCTTAATGTCTTTGTTTTTTGACATGTCTCGTAGTTTACTCCATTGAGTGTTGACAAGAAACACGTGTAGACGAAATATGTGTTTTGTTTTAATGTTTTGAGGTGCGCGTAGTGACACAAGTGACCTTACGCAATTCAGATTTGTGCCGTACCTGCATACCAGTTATGTGCACCCCTGTATATAACATTAAAACATGATGAATCCCCTGTATCATAACTTGTAGCGCATCACTTAAGACTTTGTCTGTATCATTTAGGTCTGCAAACACAACTCCTTCACCACCCAAGCCTATTTGCTACATATTATTCCTTCCTCTTTACCCAATGAATCTTCGGCACATTCAAATAATTGGTTTGCCGGTTTCTAATGAACTCATATTAGCTAATTGAGCCGCTATATGGCATAATCATCCCACATTTCTGCAACATCAAGCTGTGAGTTTGGAACATTGAACAATATAAATCTATTCTAGTCGACCTCAACAATGGATTTATGATCAGTAGAAATGGCCATGACATGGGACCTTTAAACGTTGGTGTGGTTGAAAGGATGAACAGAAGGGAGGATTTTCTAGCAGGTATATTTAAATAAAAGCATTTAGTAAGGTAAGAAATGAGAGTAATAGTATAGAAATGATTAACCAAAGTGTCCAGAAAGCAAATAGCACCGTCATCTCAGCCTCCAGATGGTGTCAGAGCTGAGCTGAGGTCAGTGTGTGTCAGCAGAGGAGAGACAGGCAGAAGCTCACTGTAATGTGCTGCAGCAGCACCATCCCATCGCCTCCACCCAAACACCACGTCACATTCTTTCAGAGCATGATAAGGAGGAAGTGCTGATTTAAGATGGATGTCAGCAAAGAAAAGGCATTTCATGATGAGGATTCACATTTGATTTGGATGGAGATCTGCATGTTTACAGAACTGAGGTAGGGAGCTGTTATGGTTTTCTCATCTTCACACGGTGACTGGAGTAAAACACTAAGTTAGAATCACTCATTTCTTTGGCTTTATCCTCCTCAAAGAGAAACAACAAGGTTGAGGGATACAGAGGGACTTTCCGTTTACCTGTTTTTCTGTTATTCTAGATCGTTGCACTTGGACTGTAGTGCTCAGAGTGCTACAAAGTACTTTGGAAAAACTAAACAGCAGTGTCTTATTCAAGAAATCATGACCACGATCTCTTGTTGTGAGCAGTTTCATGTAGGAACTATTTTCACACGATCAAACTACATCTGGCAACCACATCAATGAACACTTACAAACAAGTGTGCATGTATTTAGATACTGCTAGCTCACCTGAGTTATTCATGTTGCCATTTCCTACCATCAAAAGCCCTCTTGTCCACGGGGAGACGCTTTGTTCTGCGTGGTGATAGGGTTTGTGGATGTTGTTTGGTATAAAGAAAAAAACTGAAACGGCTCACTACAAGACGTGGATTTGATTAAAGGACCCTATTGTGCTTTTTGGTTTCCCTTTTAATGTAGTCTGTTAAATGTTAAATAGGTTTTTGTGTATGTAAATGCTCCGCAAAGAATACATTCCAAGCAGTTGACCAATCACAACAGAGGTGGCCAGCTAACCAATCAGAGCAGACTGGGCTCTGGTTTCAGACAGAGGGTGAAAAGAGGTGCTGCAGTATGAGAATAATAAAGAGCTTTTTGAACATTAAAGCATGGAGACAAAATACAAATATGAACTTTAAAAATGAGCATAATAGTTCCTCTTCAAGTAGCCAAAGTCATGATTTCTGGAAAGAGACATTGCTGTTGAGTTTAAATATATTATATATTTCATATTCCAACATTCGACAACTCACACCCAAGCAGTGTATGTTGGAGCAAAATGGCTTTTTAGATGTTTGGGGTAAAAGGCCTCTTTTTTAAATGTAAGTTTCTGACCCTGCATCCTGTCTGTCTGCCTCATCATGTAACGCCCTCTCCTCTTCCTCCCGCAGAGCAAGAGGCTGCACGCCATCCGTCAGCAGCGTGATAAGATGGTTAAGGAGGGGACGTACACCCCGCCGCCCTGCCACTCAGGACAGCCTAACCCGTCTCCATGAGGCAGCAGCTCTGCACAGCTCTTCCTGTTCCATATTTCCTGTTCCCTGTACAATTTAGCAAATAAATGTTATTATTAAATATCTAACCATTCACGTCACGTCTTCTTTTTTCACTTCATGCAGTGTGTGAAGAAGCAATGAATGAAAACATCTCAGTACTTTCAATAACTTATAAAAATACAAAAACGTAATATGCAGTAGTCAAGTATTTTTTCACAGGAAGTATAAGGAAATAAAGAGCTTTTTGAACATTAAAGCATGTAAACATGTCACAGTAGAGACACTACATATGAAGCAGAACATGAGCATTATAGGGCCAGGATCCTTAAACATTATTGCATCAGTAATGATTGGTCATAACAAAACACATACTTGTATAACTCTCACATGGGCTATAAGTTTAATACTTGAAGTCAATTATGTTTGAAATACTAACACACTATCTCAAGTATGTAATAACTTACAAACTTCACTATAGTACTTTTGATGATTTTCTTTTTTAATCTGAAGTGTGTAATGTGTTTAGTCCAAAGCGGTTCACTCTTGACGTGATAATTGCTCTATGCTTGCCTTGTACAGAAATGCGGGGAACAATGGAAACCAGGCACTCTGGGAGTGATGATGGCAGAAAACAAATAGCCTACATGTAGTAACTAGCCTAACTGAATAGCCTCACCACAGCTGGATAAATGGTTTCACTACAGTCCATTTTCCTAACCTCACTGACCTCATTTAGTCAATCGTTAAATGGTAGGTAGTAAACGCTCCTGAGGGACGGCTCTATGATGAGGGATTAATATGAGGGAGTGCTGTTTGTCATCCCTGATTCAATTAACAGCGCTTGAGTCCAACTGATGGGATTATCAGGCTCTGTGAAGCACCACAAGAGGGAGCCAAAAGCACACATAAGAAAGTTAGGAAATTCATGAAGTCTCTGAAGAACCAAACAAGTTTCTACCTTTTTTGGTTTTACATGCAGACATTTCTGCTCTTTTTTAGGGGGGGATTTGCAGGAATAGAATTCTTGAGGTGCTTTTGAAAATGACTGTGTGTCTAAATTAATTAAGTAAAACATACTACATGTAGTTGACATTGCGGTTCTCAAATTAAATATCATACAATTATTAAATACACTAAATGTACAATTTGGGACTTTTTTCTTTAAGCTTTTGTGTGTGAGTATTAACAGTCTTTGTTTGGTCAAAAGCCATCTGATTTGGAAATCTGAAAATCTCTATATTTCTAAAATAAAAAATAAATAAAAAATACAGACCACAATCCATTACTCACAATATCACATGGTTTCAATTGTTTACATTTGTTGGCAGCATCAGTGGATTCATGTCAGGAGCTTCAGTTTGATATGTACTACAGCCCTGTTTATACTGAAAGATAATCATCAATCCAAAGAATGAGCAGTGATAGTCGAAGTGATCTTTACACAGAGTTTATCGTTGCGGTTCATGTGGTCGGTCAGTGCATCAGCTGCTGTGTGATTAAAGTGGCTGCAGCACAGACCTCTGATCAGCTGTATGGAGGGAGAATGTGGAAGAACCAACACTGACAAATCCCAGTTACTTATCAATCTGAGAGAAAGGAATAGTTTGGATTTCTTAAAATGTACGAGGTACTTACACAAAGTCAGTGTATCTACAGTTGTCATTCCCCCCGTTTTTGAGGATCAGACAGGAGTACCAGCACAAGCTAAGAACACGTACCGTTGTGTATGGGGGAAGAAGACAAACGCATTCAAGCCGCCTGAAAAAAGCCATCGGTTTAAGGGTACGCTATATTTAAAAAATACTTTTGCCCCTTTACATTAGCTAGAGTCTATCAGGAACTTAAGCTGATACGTATGCTCTTTAAAAGCCACCAGACTCCATTATCAACAACTTTCATTTCAGATTGAAGAAACCAGGAAAGTTGTTGTAACGGTTAGTTTGTTTGTGATAGTGTTGGACTTTCATGTTTCAAAGGGTTGGTGCTGATATACAAGTTTTCTGTGGGGTAAAATAACTGTTTTCGTCTATGGACTTGGGTCTTTGGAGAGAGTCTAAATAACTATAACCATAACCATAAATAACGTCTTCAGGTCAACGGAAAAGAGCTATCTGACTGCAAGGTAAAGTGGTGTCCAGAGCAGTACGTTGCTGTCTTTACCCTGGAAGACCCTAAGGCATATGTACGCCTACTGTTTGTGGATTTTAGCTCGGCTTTTAACACACTGCACTGCAGCCTCACTTCTTGCTTCAAAAACTGATAAAGATCAGTATAAATCCTTTTATCTTGAAATGGTATTTTTCGTTTTTAACCAATCGCACTCCCTCTCAGAGCCCCGGACCATCAGTACAGGAGCCCCCCAGGGTTGTGTGAGCACCCCGGTCCTCTTCACACTGTACACAAACGACTGTACGAGAATCCACCCGGAGAATTATATCATCAAATTCTCAGATGATACAGCCATCCTTGGCTTAATGCACAAAGGCAGCAGTTCATCGGCTTACCACTCTGAAATAGAGAGATTTGGGCAGTGGTGGGATTTTAACCATCTAGTGCTGAATGTGAAGAAGACTGAGGAGATGGTGTGGGACCCAAAGGCAGTGGGTGACCTTAGGCCGGTGGTTATCCACAATGAACCCATAACTCAGGTCAGCTCCTATAAGTACCTTGGTGTCCATCTAATACACTCAGCTGGAAGGCGCATGTTCAAGGTCTGTGCTCTAGACTTCAACAGCGGTTGTACTTTCTGCGTAGACTCCGGGCTTTCAGAGCCGACCGGAAGTTCATGTTACTGTTCTATCATGCAGTGTTGGAGAGCATCATTAGGTATGGTATTACTGCCTGGTATGGTAACTTGACAGTGCAGTCAAAGTCACAGATCACTCGCCTGGTACAGACTGATATGAAAATGATGGGGGTTAAAAAACACCCATCTCTCCAAATATATACGAGCAGTCCATTATCAGACAGGCAAAACAAATGGTGTCTGATCCCACCCACATACTCCACCCAGAATTCCAGCTCCTACCTTCTGGTAGAAGATTCAGGGTTCACAAGAGCAGGCTGAACCGCTATACAGTAAGCACTCATTCCTACCTATGTACATTAAGCTTCTTAGCGTTCAAATGTAATGAAATGTACTTTTTAAATGTTGGCCATGAGGGTTGTGCAATAGGTCGCCATTGTCAGTATGTGCGTCTGTGTATTGTGTTTGTTCAAACGGTGTATGACTGATGATAGGTGTATGTCTCTTAATGTCTATGTTTGTATATGTACATGTATGCGGAACTGCAGGACGGAGTCCAGAACAAATTTCCTTACAGGGACAATAAAGTGTATCGTATCGTATCGTACTCGCATTACTCCGGTCTGTATGTTGACTTTAATTAAATGGATGTTGTCTACAGATTACATATACTTGTATGTTAGTTGAAAGCAATAATATTAAGTTGGACCTAATATTTTTTATTTAAACTTAATATGATTTATTTCAATTTACCTAATACAATAATGTGTAATCTGTTGACAACAATTATAGTCATTGCTTCATTTTGAGTGTTTTGGGGACATCCGACCGTCATCTTCACTGACCATGAACAGCTCATAAAACCACACTTTGAAAAACAAATACAAACCATCCCTTTCATTTATTTTCTTCTCTTGAGAGCATTTTGGAGTGTTTGGCCACCTGATCAATCTTATCAATGTTAGCTCCATGTTTGGTCTCCACCAGCTCTGTTTACAGGCCCCATGTTTAATCAACTATGAACAAGGTTTGAGTGGTTGATTGTTTAAGATGGCATTGTCTTACATTTCACACTAAATTACAAACCTATTAATAGTGTTAGAACCTGTGTTGGTGTGGTCCTAACATGACCCTAACACCCGAACTGGAGACAGATACAACCCTCCATCTCTCCAGCTGTAACCAATTTGCTTTTTTTGAGCTACTCCCTTTTTCCTCCAGCTGTTCGAGAGAGGAGGGGGTGGTGAGAGTGAGTCAGTGGAGGGAGGGATTATAAAAACCCACTTTAATACGATCTCATGTGATGTAAAAAGCACAGGTTCAACTCCAGCGCGGATTCTTCATGCCTAATCCGGAAATATACGTGAATGAGTAGGCGCTGCAAACATGGCAATGTGAACGCCCTTATTTATTTACCCAATCCTGCCCAAAATTGAGAAAACGTGTAGGCTATGTGTGTAAGCGTCATGCAGCTGAGCCACGCATGACGCATGAGTAGAACCGAAATTTCAATTTACGCGACATTTAACACTCTGAATAGACATGGGTTAAGTGTCAGAGCCGTGAAAACAATAGCCTATTGAAAAGAGAGAGTGTGTGTATGTGAGAGACAGAGAGAGAGAGGGAGAGAGAGAGGAGGGCTGGTGGGGGTTGTTGGGAGGAGAAGGGGAGAGAGACAGAGGGGGAGAGGAAGAGGAGGAATCGGACAGCCATTACCATTCAGGATTACGTTGCCTTGCTTTTTCTCCCGTCAGCCTCACCCCCTCCTGGCTGTGAATCTTCTCGGTTCTGTGAGGAAGAAGCTTGGTATCAGATCGGTGGAGAGGAGGACAAAAAACATATTTTCATCCAACCAACCATCCCTCCAGGAGGAGAGGGAGCAGCGGCGGCAGCATCCCCGGCCTCCCTCGCTCTGTAGTCGGACTCCAGGACCGCCGCTGCCCGGTGAAGGTAAGCGGCTCCGGAGCTCCGCGCAGCACTGCCGGTGCTTTCACCTCATCATTATCATGTGTTTTCAAGGAATGTGGATGATGTTAAGTTTTATGAATACAATTTGTTTTATTATTAGCAATCAAAACTATCCAACCAGAGCGTAGTGGTCACTCACACACTTTAGGGACAAACTGTGCCGAATCAAATATGTTAATGTTTTTGGCTTTATCGGTGTTGATGCCCTCCTCACAGATTATTAATAACTTGTTGATCACGTTGATTGACATCCATTACACGAGGTCTACTGTACGTGGTTGTACTATAACAGCATCATAGTTGCCTGAAAACCGTCCAATTTCTATTGCTCGTGATCCGTGTGCTGGAGGGGCGGGCTGGGTAAAAGCACCGGACTCTCAGAGAAGCTTTCTGGGTCGTGAGAACGCTGCCGAGCTTGTTCCCACTAAAGAGACACTCAACAGCATTATGGAGGCAGCATCAGCCAGCCACAAATGGATAAATGTAATTAGTTGGTGTTATGATCCATCCAAAGCAGGGCCAGTGTGTGCTGGACAAAGAGCTTCCAGTCTGCTCCTCCTGCATGCAGCCCAGTGTGCACACAGCGCTGGGTCTCCATGTCTGATGTCCATTCATGCACACACATTCCCTCCGAACATTCAAAGGGAAGGACAGACAGACAGAGAGAAAGGCATGCGTGTAGAAAGAGGACATGAAACACCAGCTGCAGCTTTTTATGTGCATATTAATGATGCCCGTATTGATCCGTGCAATCCCCTATCCATCATCACACCTCCACCTCCCTCTCCACCTGCTCTGTGAATCCCAGTGGACTCCACCACTGCAGGCTGTCTGTCTGGAAAACCTCAGTAATATTATGCAAGGTGCAGTCAGAGAGACAGAGAGAGAGAGAAAAAGGATTCAGGGCTCCCCTCCTGCCGCTTTGAAGCAGATGGTCGAACGTGCATGTCCCCCCCAGCAGCCTTATGTTGGACCTTCAACAAGCAGACTAATATTCTCCTCAGTCAGACCTTAACGACATAATAATACCTATCCATAATTCATTCATTTCCTTTTTATTCAGGATACATTCTATAATTGAGTTGGTCTCTTCCACCCATGTCTTCCTCTGCACTGGCTGTATACACACTGGTGTATGTTACAGTGGTGGAAAGCACCAATGTATCTCTGATGCAGGGGATACACGTGATAGTATGGGGCATGGTTGTGATTTATTTTTAGCTGAAGTCTTCACGATTTTTGCTCACTCTTTCTTACAAGACGAGATTTATTTATGATTTGTCGTATTTCTTTTCATGTATAGCTGCGACTAAACTTAATTGATCATCATCTCTGTTTGGATCACTTCCTTTTTGTGTTAAGCTTTGAGCACCAAGAAAAAGCGCTATAACATGTATTATTCTTATTCTTATTTTTGTGTCCAAAATGTGAGGAAAAAAGAAAGAAATCACAACTTCACCGATTTAAATGTGATGTATGTTAATAGTTTGTTGTGTATGACCAACACTTTAAAACCCAAATATATTACATTTACAATGAAAAATAACAAAAGAATATTTAAAACTGTTAATCAAATAGAAATCTGAAGCAACTTATAGGCTTTTTAACCATAAAAGGTTGAATAAAGCCCAAGGTGACCTCTTATAATTCCTTCTTTTGTCAAACCAACAGCTCAAAATCTAAATAAATGCAATGGTTTAACTATAGAGAGAAGTCTCTCTCTGATGCCAGCTAATTATTGGCCGAATACTTAAACTGATTATCAAAACTGATTTTCTCTCTATCAACGTATCAAGTGGCTGCTGACTTTCTGGCTTGTGACCCCTTTATTGATGTCAGTTTTTATCAGTTTGACCAACAATGATACAATATGTCTAGATTTTGTTCTGGAGATTTCTTTGGACAATGTATGACATGAAAATAGCCAGACTGCAAAACAAATGAGAAAAACTCACATAGTTTTGCTTCATCATAAATATATATTTGTTTTTATTTTCCCTTTTTAATTATCATGTCACCCATCACATTGTGTTGGAACCATAGACTGTATATATAAAGGTTGGAACCAGAGCAATTCAATATACACTTCGGCAGCTTTTTTATCTGTCTCTCTATCTTTATGTCTAGCCAGCAGTCTCTGTCTGTTAGCTCTCTCTGCAGCTCTTTGGTATGCACACTGCATCTTATCATGAATGAAGAAAGAACAAATAAGAGGTGGAGTTACACGTAAAGCGAGATTTCCTATCTCCTCAGCCATTAAAAATGTCTTTAGGTCTTAGATTCTAACAATGACGTCCTAAGGCTGTAAATATTGATTAGTGTTTAAGAGGGCAGAACAGGTGACTCCATTATTCTACTTTCTCCTTTTATGTCTCTCTTATCTTATTCTTCATCACCTGAAGGAAAACTTCTCCCATAAAAGTATCATTTCCATATCAATTACCCACACCTTGAAACTTTCTCACATAATGTACAAAGAATCAAATCAAATGATCTGCTTCTGTAGTCCCCTTTCTTCCACTCTCACATTGATTACCTCTTACAGTAATGCTGAGTAATAAGCTACACGATTGTTGGCAAGCCAGTCCAGTTTGTCTCTGTGTGTGTCTTTATATGTGTGCATGTGTATAAATGTGTGTGTGTGCGTGAGGTAGCTGAGTGTAGCCGTTCATTTATCCAGTCGGTGTGTTAGTCATCATGTCTGGGGGCTGCGTCATTCCTCCTCGTACACTACTTACTATCTGCACTTTTAATAACTGATGCAACAAGTGTGTTTTCAATGTTATTTAGTAGTGTGTAACAAACATTTACTCACACAGGATAGTAAGAACATAAGATAAGAGGATAATCAGATTTCAAAGTCAAGAAAAGAAAGACATTACGTTATGATGTATAATCAATTTAAAGGAATAGTTGGCAATTTGGGAAATATGCTTATTTTCTCTCTTGCCGAAAGATTTGACAAGAAAATCAATGCCACTTTCAACAGTGTGTGCTAGCTAGCTTAAATCTGCATGTGCAGCTCTGGATGGATGCTGTAAATCATATGTAGAGCAGATGTGTTTTCTGCTTAGGTAGCTTTATGTTATGGAGCTTGCCTGTTGAGCATGACATCAGGTAAACTCCTGTCAGCGACTGTTGGAGGGCTGCTAAGACACAAAGACGTGCACTGGCAGTTACGACCGTTACTCTGCCACTGTAACGGTTCCTGTCTCCCCTTTTCTCTCCTTCTTAATCTGCTGCTGCTACCTCAACATCTCTGTCACAGAGTCACACTCTCTGTTTTATGTCACTGCTCTTCTCTTTCCTCTCTCTCTCACATATACAAACACGCACTCTGCCAAGGCTGAGCAGTGGGAACACACCCGTATCTCGCTGTGTGTGTACAAGTGTGTGTGTGTGTGTGTGTGTGTGTGTGTGTTTGTAATTCTTTTTGCACGCTTTCTTGCTTATGTGCGTTTTTGTGAATTGTGTACAACTGAGTCTCTGTGTCTCTGTGACTTAGAATATATGGGGCGGTTAAAAAGCAAAAATGTTCAAAGTTCACTGAATACAACTTTTCAAATGTGGAGGATTTGTTGCTTTATTTATTTATTTGTTATACTTATTTATTATTATAAACAATATTGTTTTAGTTTTGGACTTTTTCACATTGTGACAAAAAACATATTAAACAAGTAGTTGATAAAGTATAGGCTAACTGAAATAAAAAATATAGGCCTGGTTAGCCTAATAAAAATGGCTGACCCCAGGGGACCTGAGAACTTGTGATGAGCATTTCTTTCATTGTTTTTAGCCTTTTTGGGGGGGGCTTCTCGTCTACTTGTTTGATACAAATATGGGCACCTTTTGGACATGGACATTGTCAATTATTTTAGATATTCATAACCATGATAAGAAAATGCTGGACGAAAAAAACATTTGATCGGTAGTAGAGAAAGAACGTATGCAGTATATTTAATCCCAACGGTAATTATAAAAATTAAGATAACGGATGAGTATAGAAATGATTGTCCTTCACTCACATTTCCTAGGCTGAAACTCTACCACTGCCGAGTTTTTCCCTTACATCCTAAGATTTGGCTGACAAGAATCAACAAAGAAAAATAACAACATATCATTAATGAAAGTAATCTTTACATACAGTCCTGATATAAAACTGAGAGTATTATAATGTAATATCTGTATCTGTGAGTGAATGTTTGTTGGTGTGAATGAAAATGCCTCAGCAAGGGTCTCATCAGACAGGAAGTGATCTCAATCCCTCCTGTGTTTCTTCTTGTTCGTCTTCTTCGTTTTCTTCTTCTTTTTTCTTCTTCCAAGATCTCCGTTCCTCCTCAGAGCTCTAATGACACGGTGCAGCTTCAAAGCCTCTTTTCTGGCTCTATTTATAAAACTGGTAGCTGCAGTGGCACTGACTCACTGTCAGCAAGCAGCAGGGAAACTGACTACACACACACACACACACACACACACACACACACAGACCAGGACAGACACACACACAGAGACTTGTACACCAGCGAACCGCAGAGAATTATGGGAAGGCTTCAACCTCTTCCTAGCAGCGTTGCCGTGGTTTCAGGAAGTGGGGTTCTGCCAGTGGTACAGCCAGGGGCCAGCAGCGGGAGGAGGAGGTTTCTGGCAGCTCTAGTCCAGATGGAAATCCCAGCCGTTGTGCCGGGCTCACACATCGTGCAGGGAAACATTCCCACCCTGTGACAGAGCTCAGGCCGCTCCACAGTTTAGTTTTAGTCTGCTGCCTCGGGGAGGAAAAGACAGATCTGCTTGTTGGCAGAAGTTATTCAGTTTGAGGTGTTCACAGTTTTAGGGGTTAAGTTGGTGCTTTGTTAAGTTTCTAAGGAGCTGGACTGACCGTTAAGTGGATGGACTGAAATAAAAAGAGATCGCTGATGGATTCGGGGACTTTTGATGTCACAAAATGGACTAATATATTTTGTTGGGCTGTGTATGTAGATATCGTCGGGTTACGTATTGTAACCCTTGTTATATTAACACAGGCGGAGCCCTCTACTGGACTCTATGGGTACTACCTTATCCTGCGAGCATTCTCCCACTGAAAACTCTTATAGACGTGGCCGGCCATAGGCGGGCCTACCTGAATGCATGCGCATCACACCGTATAAAAGGAGGCCTCGCCTCCTGACTGTCATCCTACACCTCTCTTCAGCGAGCGGAATAGGACAGACAGTGCCCCGAGTAGAGGGCTCCGCCTGTGTTAATATAACAAGGGTTACAATACGTAACCCGACGTTATATCTCTCACAGGCTCCGCCCTCTACTGGACTCTATGGGTACAGTGGGCGGAGCCACGATAAATGTACGCACTGTCGTCCAATAACAACATTCCACCCTACTGTCCCTGACCGGCCTTTCTGGTCAGCAGCTGCTGCCCCACATTCTCCTTTAACCCGGTCGTGACCGTGGAGAAGTTTGGGCTGCGGTTGACAGAGCACATCCTGCCGCGCTTACCTCGCAGAAGGTGTGCCCAAAAAACAGCCCTTAGGCGGACGGGGAGAACCCCCAGCCCTGTATGGGCTCACTGTGCACCCATCTCCCTAAGGCTCGCAGGGAGAGTGCCAGTGCCCATGCCCCACACTCAAACACTGACCCCGTGCAGAGTGTGTGTGGACTAAAGTGTGGAGGGCTGTAAGGGCCCAGCGCGCCCCTCGCCCATCCCGGGA
>CALSBZ010044269.1:86406-99359 GCA_943591055.1 Gobionotothen gibberifrons
ACAGACAGACAGACAGACAGACAGACAGACAGACAGACAGACAGACAGACAGACAGACAGACAGACAGACAGAAGCTCCTGTCTAGTGTGTGAGAAGTCATTTTCTTCACAAGTTGAATTGAACCTTGAGTCAATGAGTGTAACGATGGATGAGCAACAGATAAAGAGAAGCAAACAGAGAGAAAGAAGAGAATACAGTTGTGAAAGTGAGACGATGAGAAGAGAATACAACTCCCCTGTCTTCAAGGCTTATTGACTTTCTTTAAAAATAGAAACACTAGTCGAGCTTTGAAATCTCATCTCTTTCCACCCCCCTTTCTTTATGTCTGAGGCAAGTGAGATAGTCCCTCCCTAAGCACAGATCTGTCTGTCTTCCATCACCGCTGGCATCTTAAATGTCATCAATAAATCGGCTCCATTAGACGTTATGTGTCAATTGATTTATTTTAATTGACATAGTGCTGAACTATAATTTAATTAAAGATCTTGTATTGCAAGCTGTTCTCTTTATTATCACACAAAGACATTATAGTTCAATTTACAATTTAGTTTACTATTATTTCACTGTAATCTCAATCAGCTTATTGTGCTTTTATTAGTTATTTTGTACTCACAAGGAATTTGTCTTGGTGTTTGATGTAGCCAATAAAGCAAACATATTAAGAGGAAACATTTTAATTACTAAGGAAACGTAGTTTTGAGCACCTAAAAGGGAGTCAACTTGACCGTCAATTAGAACAAACAAACAACCCATGTGTTACAAATTGTGTAGACGTACCGTAGTTACTTATAAGCCACATCACCATACATCAAAACGTATATAACTTTATAAAAGTAGTATTATAAAATGAAACGATATTTATTTATTTTAATTGAAATTATTGAAGTTTATAAATTATGTGAAAACATGCAAAAATGTAAATGTCTTGCAAAGAGTCTACAGCCATGTCTGCAGCTCTTTGAGACTCTACTCAGTAAAGTGCTGACGTGATTTTTATCTTTTTTTAAAAAAATGATGGGTAAGTCAAGAATTACGTAAATATTTCATCATGATTATGTTTACATTTGTCCTTTTGGCATCAGAGGAAATGTGAAAAGCTTTTTTTATTTTGTATGGGTCACGACATAGTGAAGCACCCACTGTATGCCACTAGAATAGCAAACCAACAGTAGCGTGGAAAAGATTGGAAAATGATTCAATATCATGCATTTCCAACTCTTTCTGTCTTAAGTGATGTTTTTGGACCAATTTGGTGCTGACATCTTTTTTCAGCCCCTTGTTAAATGCAGTTATGGGAGTATTAGGAAGTCAGGAATTCATCATAATAAATATGTTCATAGGCTAAGGTTTTAGTAAAGTGTATTATCCTCTCAGCTGTCATGTGCGCTCTGCTCCTCGACAGCGGTTTGTCACTGCAGCCTCCTAACGAGCATCTAGACGTGATGACTAACTTAACCCAGTTGTTCCTTCCTCTTCATCATTCTATTATTACCGTTGTGTGTTACTTTGCATCATTCATAGCCCCTGCGTGATCACACTGTACGCCAGCAATAAATTATACAGCGTCTCCACTTCAACTAAAGGTCTCTCTCTTCTCTTCCCCTTCAATTCTTCTTTCCTCCTCCCTTCTTTTGACCTTCTTTCCCTCCCCTCCCCCCCAATGCTCTACATCCCTCTCTCCTCCACCATCCCTCCTTCTTTCTCCTCTTCCTCTTCCATCCTCCCTGCAGCCTTGAAGTAAGATGGAGTCTTCAGACGATGACACTCTGAGCGAGCGCTCCTGCATCAGCGAGCCGTCCTTCCGTAGCGAGCGCTCAGGGGGCTCGCTGTCCCCGTGCCCCTCGGGACCCGTGGGGCCCCCCGGGGACACGCTGCCCTGGAACCTGTCCAAACATGAGAGGAGGAAGAGGAAGAGCCAGGACTCAGTGCTGGACCCGGCGGAGAGGGCGGTGGTTCGTGTGGCAGGTAAGAGAAACTATATCTCACAGACTGACAGCGTGCCTTTGAGCCAGGCACTGACCCTGCTCCTGTTGTGTGAGCTGCTCTGTGGATAAAGGTGAACTATGATGGTTGTTGCTGGAAGCTTCTAGTGGAGGATCTGCATGTGTGTGTGAAAGTGAAGCAGGATGTTGCTGTAAGAGTAGTGGAACATATGGACTACGGAAAGCATCAGCACATTTCAATGAATGCTAAACCCCAACCTGAAGGCAGATAAAAACAGCTGTGAGACCCAAACTCAGTTAAAGGGGCCCTATTGTGCTCATTTCAGGTTCTGTATGTTGTGCCTCTACTGTGACATGTATCCAGGCTTTAATGTTCAAAAAGCTCTTTATTTGTTGTCTCATACTGCCTGTGCTGCAGCTCCTCTTTTCACCCTCTGTCTGAAACCAGAGCCCAGTCTGCTCTGATTGGTTAGCTGGCCGCCTCTCTTGTGATTTGTCAACTGCTTAGAGATGTCCATTCCTTATCATGTTCAATGTGTTGCAGTTCAATGGAGGCGTTTCAGGCAGAGGGGAGAGCGTGGGAGAAAATCTACCAAAATATAGTAGTCTTTAAAACACTTCAGACTCGCACGGATTAGTAGTATTAGTGTACTTTTTATGCAACAGGGTTCCACACGTTTTTTGTGAAAATGCATCCGTTTGGGAAGTAGGGAGCATACTATTGGATGAATTAGACTTTGAATTATACTGAATGAGTTGTGTAAAAGATATACTTTGCTGTTGTTAAACACTGCCCCCATTTACTTTAATTCATCAAGAATTTACTTTGTGTTTAAATTATTTTTTCAACCTGGTAGCATGCGGGAAGAAATATATATTTCCATCACAAATGTAAAGGTCCCATGTCATGCTTTTCCGGTTATTACCCGTCCCCTTGTGTGATATGAAGGTTTTTCTGCATGTCAACGGTCTGCAGAGTCACAAACCCTCAAAGTACACCCTGTAGCGAGTAAAACTCTAACACAGAAAATACCTGTCTATGCTGCCCCAGAACGCCTCGTTGGAGATTTCTCTTTTTCATTGTTTTCTTCCTGAGTATAGTGACGTGCCCATACCCAAATGGACCCATTGGTCCAAATGGACCAATCCGTGGAGCCTTTACGTTACGTCCGCGGAGCCGTTACTTCCTCACTCACACACACACTCAATCTTTTCTCAGCTGCAGCTCCGCCGATTTCTCCTCCCTGAGATGGCGGGACGCAGCGAGGCTGTGAGTCGGTGTGTGAGCACACACACCGACTCACAGCCAGGCTGCGGGTGTGTGTGTGTGCTCGGGCTAGTTTCGGGCTGGGTTTCGCTATGTCTCGCTGTCTCGCAGACGGCCACTGGGCTCACAGGGAGGGGGGGGGGGGGGGCAGGAGCTCCAACAAGCCGTTTAGGACAGAGAGTGAATACACATACTATACAGAGATGCTGTATGAGAAACCAATGTGAGTTTGGAAAATTGCACAATATAAATGTATTCTAGTAGACCTCAACAATGGAATTATGATCAGTAGAAATGGCCATGACATGGGAGCTTTAAGGTGACATGAAGTGAGCAATTGTGCTACAAATATATATTTGGGGTTTAGTGTTGTTTCAATGGCCCTTCACATTCTCTGTAATATCAGAGAAGACGATAAAAACTCAAATCTACTGCAACAGAGGAAAATGGAGATGACACAGTGTTATATCAAGCTGATCATAATATTCAACTTACATTTTTAATATTTCATGTCTTGGTAAAAGCGTGTTGAGCCATAGCTACAGGATGTGTCCACTTTCTTTGCATGCTGACATTTTCTTGGCTTCTCATGTATGAGCGGGGCTTCCTTCTGGATTTGATTAAAGGCCAACATACTCCGAAAAATACCAGATTCCTGAAAAAACACACGATCAGTAAATGTCACATGAGAAGAAAACTCTGTATGTGGTTATCTTGTTATTAGGATTTTACTGGTATATTCTTATTTTCACCTTTAGGACTCGTGTTCTGAGCTTTGAAATGTGGGTGAATGTCATGTTACATGTAGTAGTGTTGTATCTGTCATGTAAAGAGAGAGCAGAGTTTAACCCTGAGGAGGTTTTATTATCTTCCTCCTCGAGACAAGACTACACTGAACGTTACACATGTTGTTTTATTAGCTGCTGGAACACCTCCTTGACTCTTCATACGGCCACATGGACAACTCTCTCCCTCTCTCTCCCCTCTCACCTCTCTCCTCCTCTCTCCCCCTCTAATGTAGGTTACTCGGTTCTCTGGAGAAGCCAGGGTTCCCTCCTCGTGTGATGAGACACTGGCAGCGGCCTAGCTATCCCTCTTTTAGCATAGGGAAGGTTTCCAGCTCCATAATTGAGGATGTTGATATAAAAGTGGGCTCTGTGCTGCATTTTTTATCATCTGTGGGTTTTTACCTCTCATATCATCTTATAATTGTGCAGATTTTTTACAGTTTGAGGCTTCTATTACATGAATGTCTGTTAATGGATGGCTGTCCTGGTTCTGCAACCCCATATGACTCTCTGTTAACAGTACAGCAACAGTAGAATAAACTCAAACACTACATTATTTTAGCTGAGGCTGTTAGTTTAAGTAATAATTGCATTATTGCTAGTGGAGCCTCGCAGATGGGGGTGCTGCAGCCCCCTCAGCACCCCCCCTTCCCGCGTCCATTCGCGATGTCTCGCTGTCTCGCAGACCCCACGCAGCAAGCAGGAAATGAACCCAGCTCACACTGTCCGCTCCTCACAGCAGCAAGCCGCGCAACGTCCCGCCAACACGGCACCCAGACCCCACACAGCATTCTCATCTGTTTGTCATTACTGGTGTCATTTTCTGGTTGCTAACAAACGCCATTGTAACACGTAATCACTGATGTTCCGCTGTAACGGTGGTGGACTCATCAGAACAGAGTGGGCGAGCTGACCAATCAGAGCACAGTGGGCTCACAGGGAGGGGGGGGGGGCAGGAGCTCCAACAAGCCGTTTAGGACAGAGTGAATACACATACTATACAGAGATGCTGTATGAGAAACCAATGTGAGTTTGGAAAATTGCACAATGTAAATCTATTCTAGTAGACCTCAACAATGGAATTATGATCAGTAGAAATGGCCATGACATGGGACCTTTAAAGTGAGTCATGTGTGTCAGTCCTATATTGTCCCTATAGGATGTGCACCAGCAGTGACACCAAACACGAGCAGCATCACATCATCCCCTCACACGTTTTCAATCCTCCTCGTTCATTAATCCTTCGATTCTTTAAGTTGTATTTATTTTAATCAAACCATATATTTTTTACATATTTTTTATTTTGTATTTTATTTTAAGGGCCAAGGTGCAGTAAAATACATAGGCTACCAGTTTTTCAGTAAAATCACAATTTTTTAAGAATTTAAATATGATTAAATGTGTCCAAACATGGTAATGCATAGTTGTACATGGATAAACTAGACAAGATTTAAACTGGTTTCACAATGGAAATAATTAGTTATTGTACTTCAATACTTCATGCATCCCTAACTCGTCCTGTCTTTGGAGTGTTTTACAGTAAGTAGTTTTGTCTTGTGCTGACAACCTTTTTTAACGTTTTTTCATGTAAGACTCTGTTATAAACAGTCTGTCTGGCTATAATTCCACTAGCATTGTAAAAGCCAGTTGCGTGTGAAGTGATGGGGGTTGGGAGATAGAAGAAGAGACAGTGAAAGCCTATAGCAGCATGTAGGTCAGGGTCAGGGTGAAGGGGCTAAAGTGTTTGCCTGGATCATAGTGAGAGAGATGTCTGTGTGTATTATGTGTTAAAGGGGACCTATTATGCAAAATGCACTTTTTGATGTCTTTTATACATAAATATGTGTCCCCGGTGTGTCAGGGAACTCACGCAGCGTCAGAAAATAAAACCCTCTCTCTTTTCCTCCTTACCCAAATCTCTAAAAACGGGGGTACAACGGAGCCGATCCAGATTTGCGTCTGATATGACGTAATATCTGAAATGTGGACCCACAGCACTATCACAAACGTTGCTTTCAGAAACAATGCCCGACTGTTTTGGACGTAATATGGTCGGTGCATGTTTACATTAGCATCGCTAACACTCAGAGCTAACCTGTACTGGAGAGCATGTGTGTGAAGAAGCAGGATATAAAAAGGAACTCACCTTGTGGTATAACCGGCAAGAGAGAAAGCCTTTGAGCTCCATACTGTTTCAGAAATAATCCTTGATAATCCATGATATGGCGTTTCATCGCATGAATCTCCCGCATGAGCAGGCATAAGCTCCGCCCCTCTTAATTTTTTTTTTAAAAAGAACCGTTATACATAAAATCAGCACTTCTGTAACAGGAAGTGAATTAGAGGGATATGAGGCATGGCTAGAATGGGTGATCTGTTTGGTATTTTGAGCAAAACACTTCATAGACATGTTTTTTATATATATTTGTATATATCTGAGACCTATGCTATTGCCTAAAAATAGCATGATAGGTGACCTTTAATGTTATTGCTCTTATAGCGTACATACGGGAAAAATATGTACTTCCTGCACTAGGTTTCCAGACCTACAGCATTAAACTCTCTGTATCCGTTTAACAGAGAAAGCTGTTTTGGGATTTAGAGATATCTGGCTTTACAATCAGATACTGGATTTAAGATGAGCTTTCAGAAGAGTCAGTCACCTCTTTTCTAAATCTGTCTGTAAATGTTTGGAGGGAAGGTTTGGTTTGGTTTTCTATGACTGCAGGTGCTGCAAACTGGCTGCAGCTTCTAATTTACTTTAACATACTTGATTTTCATAACAGATATTTAGCGGAAAGCAGTGGTGTAATGTTTTGTTTGATGTCAGTATGAAGACAAAATGTGCGAGGTGTTTCCTGCTGAGGGCTACATTACAATTATATGTTACATGTTGATACAAGACTGTGTGTACTGAGAACATCTAAATAGTCTGAAAAGCTGCAACATAATCACCCTCACATTTTTTCCTGATGTCTCTTTCCTTTATGTGAAATACTAATTCCATCCAGATAGGAGAAGGGATGTGGGATCATTTATTCCATGGTTTAAGACTCTTGGCGTCACTTTTATGTCCTGTGGTCATCCCTTTCATTGCATTAGTCTTTTCTTTATAGATGAAATACCATAAATACAACTTTTTTTCTAATCAGAAATGCTTAAATGTCTTCTCTTTTATTTACACAAGGATATGAATGTATGTGTAGTTTTCTGTCATGGCTGCTTTCAGATGGGAGGGTGGGCATTTTAATCATCTCAGATTTACAGTTGTGACGCAACGTTTGTGTTGAAGTCTTTATGTTGGTGTTTGTTCTATTAAAACATTTTTAAATGATTATATGAAATTATTAAAGAGACAGTAACAGAGCAAAATAAGTTTGCTGAGTCAGCGAGTTGGACTTGTTTGTGTAGAGATTGTCGGGTGGTGCCAGCAGGTAGCAGCCAAGATGTTGGCTCCATTACAAACCATCCAGGGCTTTGAAACACAGATGACACCTTAATAACACTGCCAATTCAAAGCTGTTTCTAAAAGCAGCTGGTTTTTAGAGCCAATACTTTTAGTGTACGTTTCATTATAAAGCATGTCTTGCCAAAATAAGATGTATATAAAAAATGCAACAAGTGGCAACCACTCTCACAAACTGATTCCTATTGTGAAATTTCACAAGTTGTACAACTCCTCTACAGTTTGCTTTACCTCCCAGAATGAAGCCCTGTTTTTGTCATGGCCCCCATCCCCATCTACTCACTCTGAATTGTGTAGGTATTGGGTTTCTTTTAAGGTTTAGTGTCGAAAAATTCTTTTGCCCAGGAGCAGTTAGGATTTGCTAACTACTTTAGGCTAAGCTAGCTGTTTACCTCTGCTTCCATGGTTAATGCTAAGCTAAGCTAACCAGCTGCTGGCTTCATCTTCATATTCATATACGAAAGTTATAACTCATCTAACTCTTGGCAAGAATAAGCTTTTTTTTTACAAAAAAAGTGAAACTATTCCTTCCAAGAAGTCTGCTGTATTTATTAGGAAGTTACATGCTAAGAAATAGCAGGGTCTTGAGTATACCGTGCTTTGGAAAAAACATTGTTGTACTTCTCTTGTAAATTCACTGTCTGATACAAACGCATTGAGAATGCAGTTTCAGGGAATTTGCTGTTAAAGCTGGTGACCTGTTGAGGGTCCAGAAGAGAAAGGAATGACAGTTTTTCGTGATCTTTAAACCGATTTTGCACCTGATTTAAAATGTTCTCAAGAATGCCATTGTGCAGCTTCTTGTAGTGTGAGCGAAAATCTCCGTGGGCTCTCCGTCCAGTTGGCAGGCCGGTGTCCTGCACTGTCTCATCATATATTTGATCAAAATGATCCCTCTGCCCTTCAATGCAAATGCAAAACTCTTCCACCCTTGTCAGACAAAACTGCATGTCAAATGACTTATTCTGTAAGATGTCGAAGAGCACATCTGCATGCGCAAATATGCAACCCACTCTCACAGCATTTCGTGTTATAGTCACGACATTTAATCTATTGATTTGTGTTCACCAACACAATCATCCCCTACATTGCTTTTAAAATCGTTCTGTGTGACACGAAAAAATATTGGTTGAAATATGTCGTTAAAAGTTTAAAGGAAAAAGCCAATTTCAAAGTTGCCCAGGTTTGATAGGTAGCCATCAGCACTGAGAATGGCAGCATCATCAAATTCCTCGTGGTGTTCAACTATGTATTCAAGCAGATCCTTAAGAGCATCCTTCTTTTCAAATACAATGCACACCAATCTTGATGCAAAATTCCACCTGGTTGGTGCCACTCGTGGCAGTCGCTTCTGGCATATTTCATCAAGCAGCCGCGTTCGTTTTGGCAATCTAGAAAAGAACGCAGCCAGGCCAGAAAGGTGTGAGAAGAAAATTCTGCATTCTTTAATTTGAGATAAAACCAAATTAAGGGCATGTGCATAACAGTGTATGAAAAGTGCCTGTGGGATCTTTTCCTTGACCTTGGCTTGGACTCCGTTCAGCCCCGATGCCATAACGGCAGCACCGTCATAGCACTGGGCTACAAGTTTGTCCATGCATCCATGTTCCTCCAAGAAACCAAGGGCCATGGCTGCTACATCCTCTGCCCGTTTCCTCCCTGTCACATCCTCAAATTTGACGAACCTCTCTTTTACGCCACTGTCTGTTACAGTAAGAACACACGATAACTGTGCAGCATTGCTGACATCTGATGTTTCATCCAGCATTAAAGCTACAAAGGGTGCTTTACTTATTTCTTCTTTGATCACCCATCACTTCGGCAACAGCACTTATCAAGTCGTTCTGTATTTGACTCGAGGTTCCAATGAACACCTTAGAAGTGGACAAATGGTAATGCCTTGAAAAAGAGATCTGCAGGTCACCCTTGAAAAAGAGATCTTTTGATCTCAAGGGGCTTTCACCTGTTTAAATAAAGGCTACAAACAAACAAACAATGCAAGTCTGGATCATATTCTGCAAAAAATGTAAGCAGCTCCAGGTAATTACCTCGATTGGCTGATTCTCTGCTCTCATCATGGCCCCTGAAAGGTAACTCCTGTTTCCCAAGGAAAATCACACAGTGGATCAGACGTTTCAAAATCTCCCGATTTTTGTTCACCTTTTCGGTGTGCATGATCGTTTCTCTACGTCTCTGTTCGTCCAGCTGTAGATCAATCCTTGAGTCTCCAAAAGTCTTCATGGTGACCGTTGCCTTAAGATGCCCTGCTGCGTTTTGGTGTTTTTGTGCAGCCTTGGTTAAACAGCTCAGATTATCGTAGCCTTTCCAATTCCATGCCCCCTTTTGGTCCCAAAAAGCAAGCACTCCCAGCAGTAGAGCCTTTTGTGACTAACTGAGCCCATAAGCCACGGGTATCTTTCCCAGTTGCTAGCCTGAAAATGGTGAACATAGCCTGCTTTAGCAACTTGATTCAGCTCAACATTTCCGGGCGTTGGACAGCCTTTTTTTTACAATGTCCGTCTTTTCAGTGAATTGGTGTCTTGAAAAGGGTACCGACAATAATTCCGGAACAACATCTTCTTCACCTGTTGCCATGTCAACGTTAAAACGAATACAACGGAAAATGAATTGTTACGTCGCATCTATATCCTCTGTCTCGCAGGTGAACTAACGGGCCTTCTAGACTAGAGTACCCTGGAACCGTGGGAAACTCCGAAAGAATACGCCCATTGGCTACAAATCAATATATGATTGGTTGATCAAACTGTCAATCAGTGTAACGGCCAGGGCATTCTATCAAGGATATAGAATACCTTGGTTGAAGGATATTCTACCCAGAGACCCAGAAACAGATCTGATTGGTTGCATTTCTTTTATAAAAATGCGTAGTGCAAGGACAGAGAAGGACAAACAAATCAACGTAACACTGTAATATTACAGATCAACAACACAGATACGATTCTCATTTATTCATTTTATTTACATTTTATTAAATTGTATTTATATAACTAAATCGATTATGTCTTTTTGTTTTTCAGGGTATTCTCTGAATACCTTGAAGGCCCTGATGGTTCGCCACTGGTTAAACCATCAGATCACAGCAGCGATGTTTCTAAATTCCCCCTGTTAGCTAGCTGAGGACTGTAACCGCTAACATCCAGTGTTTCCCATGCAGGCCTATAGGCCCTGACTGCAGCACGCGGAATGGGGCGTGGTCAGATGTGGGCGGGGCTGGACGTCCGATGGGCGGGGTGTATGGATATAATGTATTACCCTGAACTTTAAGTATAATTCAACTGAAAAACCAATACAAAAAATAAACTAAATAAATAAAATAAATAATCGTTTTATTTCGATTATGTTGTTTTCATAATCGTTGCAAGCCAACATCGTAATTGCGATTAAAATACGATTAATTGAGCAGCCCTATACTGAGACATTATGGACATATGTGATACAATTACAGAAGCTTGGGAATGCGAATTGTATTATTAATGCTATATTGTTAATATAACATTGATAACATTAACAATATATAAGGTAACAATATAGCAAAAGAGACACATGGCAAGTAGAAGTATAGTATATTTGCATTATTTCAAATAATACATATAGAGATTATAATCTTCATTGGGCCTATTCTAATGAACCTTTAAATAATGAAATGAATGAAGCAAATATTCATTAAGAAAAGCTTCTGGCAGCTCTATAGTTATATAAGCTTTAAAGTAGAGATGTCCCGATCCGATCACGTGATCGGGGATCGGAGCCGATCACGTGATTTTCAAAAGATCGGAATCGGGAGAATTCTTTTTTTTAATACTTTTTTCATTATTTTATTTAATGTTACAAAACAAAAATCACCATGTTCACGTCTTAAAGTCATCCTGAGGCCTTAGTTTTGGTTTCAAATTACACAACATCATGTATGTGTTGCTTCTTTTGGGCTTGTTTTCATAGACCTGATTGCTTATTTCTCTCAAATCTGGCAACAGAGTGGGCGCAGTGTCTAATAGTAGCAGTAAGCTAACGAGTACTGATAAGCTTTATTCCAATGCTGCACAACTGAACTGATCCAATGCTGCTGTGAAAAAAAGAAGCTAGGCCTATATCCATGTTGGATAGAATGGGTAGTTGGGTACTGTCATTTAAATAAAAAAATAACCTTAAGGGACAACTTGAATGCATATCGTCTATCGTCTTCAACAATCTTCTTCTTCTTCTTCTTCTTGGCGGTAGGGAAACAGCTCCGGGCGCATTACCGCCATCTACTGATGTGTAATGTGGACTCACAAGGCGGGGTCGGACATCCAACCCCGCCTTTTATCCGACCCCGCCCCATTCCGCGTTCCGCGGCGAGGACCTTCTCATGTAGGTCGGTCCGGGGCTCACTCAGGCGTGAAGCCTATTGTGATGATATTACATTTGACATAATATGGACTATGTGTTTACATTGACCTGCATTTCCATTCAGGCAGAGGCTGGAATGTGGCAAATGAATACATTAGGGCAGCTTGTGCCAATAAGTTGCATGTTTAACAGAACAGTTACAATATTTAGAATAACTGGCATAGTAGAAAAAGCCAGAAATGTTTTCTATTCTGCCTCGAACGTGTGTTTTACTAGAGAAAGTACTGAAATAATCGTGAGAAGAGGGAAGAGTTGCTCTCTTAAGAGACTGAGTGAAGTTGAGGCAGAAGTAATGAAAGAAAGAGCAAACACGAGGATCTCTGAGTTTCTGAGTTCACACTGGAGAGGAGAAAGAGAGCCGCTGCTGGTCTGACTGGACTCTGTTATTCTCAGCCTGCCTGCTGAGCGTGAATGTCAATGAAACCTCCAGACAGATGCTGTGCTTTCTGGTTCTGTGAAGGAGAGTTTGAGGATTTACTTGGATTCACTTGAATAATATATTAAAGGGAGAATGAGCTGCAGACGTCTGGAGAGGAACAAGCATCCATTCCTGTGACAAATGTGTGTTTCGTGCTAGATGAATAAAACAAGTGATTTTAGTAAAACACACACGACCAAGTTTTAATAAATCAGTATTCTGCAAAAACCTGTATTTCCAACTACAAGTTCAATAACCTAATAACTTTTGATTTGCATATACTATGGACAGATTTGGGAATTTGTTATGGCGTAAAAAATCACATCCATAGAAACGCTCTAATTTTAAACTTCATTATTAAACATGATGCGAGATAAATACGTCCATGTCTTTTTGGTTTTCTTAGCTGCCATCTTGGAGTGAGATTCAACTATTTTTAGCTTGGGAGGGAAGAGTTACACACAGTGCACTTTTCTAGTTTGTGCATGCATGTATCTACTATTAAATGTATGTGCACGTATCAACTGACTTTTAAGTGCTTGTGGGAAACTGTGTTACTTCCGCTTTCTGTGCGTTCCTGTGCCATTTTAAAGTGGCAAAGGATAAATAGCTTTGTGTGTGTGTGTGTGTGTGTGTGTGTGTGTGTGTGTGTGTGTGTGT
>CALSBZ010044269.1:99369-110765 GCA_943591055.1 Gobionotothen gibberifrons
AGGGGTGAGGGAGGTCATAAAACAGAAAGAGGAATAACAGAATAACTTAAGAGACTGGAAAAGAGGAATGTGGAGCAAAACAGACGGAAGGAAGCTTTAATGGAAGAAGATCCTATGATCTTTTAAAAGAAAGATTAAGAAAGTTGCTTGCTATGTGTGAGAAATAGACGATGTATAATGAAAGACAAAAAGAGGAAAAGATAGAAAAAGAGACCCTGAAATAAAAGTATTGAATTGATAAAGAATCAGAAGGAGAGATGGAGGGAAGTTCAAAAGAAGATAAAGATAAAAAGGGACAAAGAGAGGTGTGTTTTAAAGCTAAGTTAATTATATGTAATAGCTTATTGGAACATCCTGCTTAGTATTAAGAATTTTGGAATTGCAAATTTTAAAGGCTCTACATTAGGGACACACGCTGAGTTATTGTTGCACTTCCATAGACAGTGTGCTGAAAATGCAATACCTACACAATTGTAGCAACAGGGTTCGAAATATCCAGAGTTGTTATCCTAAGTAAGTTTACCACTAAAACAAGTCCCTTCACGTCCCCTAATGCATTTAAATCAATCCTGTCCACTCCCAGATACCTGATTAATGTCACTTGAGGTCATTTTCTCACCAACATTTCACAGGCTGTGTAGTACAAATGTGCAATTCCCCTTTAAGATGTGAAGTTTAAACACATAGTTGTAACTTTTTTTAGGATATGGCAACATTTGCCAAAACCTCATATTGTGATTGCCATGAGTAAACTTATTTTGACCATTCAAAAATGGAAGACATTCTACTCAATTTGACATACCCATGTGTGTGTTTTGAGTTAAAGGAGGGGTAGGTAAGTTTGAGAAACCGGCTCCATGGAATGCTCTTAATATCCTGATAGCAATGCATATTCTAAGAAAAAAATAATTCATCTGTGGAAGCCGTAATACTGTAAAAACTACGACCAATTATTTTAGCCGGGCCAGCTAAAATAACTGGTTGGCCGACCTGTCTGTCAGCCTTCAATCTCGTGCACACACACACACACACACACACACACACACACACACACACACACACTCGTGCAGTCGTTGGCTGCGCGCGCCGTCATTGGGCGTGTTTCCCGTGAGCTCCTCGGTCAGTCCTCCTGCAGCGGCCCAGTCCTCCTGCAGCGCAGCTGAGCTCACCTCCGCTGCAGGAGGACACTTTCACCATGGCAGAGTTTGCTTCAACATCGTCTACCGGTCGCAAAATAAGAACTGTAATGGAGCATATTATGAAGAAAAAGAAAGTGGAAACTAGGAGAAGTCAAACCAGAGTCAATATCGGAGTTGCTTTTCAACTATGGCGACTATTTACGGAGCACACCGAGCTGATATGTAACGTTACCAGCGCAGCCTGGTCAGCGAGACGTAACATTTGTAATACATTTTCACAAAACAAACATGCTAGCTTCAAAAATATAAGCACTGACAATAACTGTGTTATACATTTGTTTTACATTCATTATCATGATCTTGTGCGCGTTCATGTGTGTTGGAGGAGGTGCTCTGTATGAAGTCTGAAGGAAGGGGCGGATTCTTTTCGGTTGTATACTTTGGAATTTTTGTGCAGTCGAGGCGGTTTCTCAAACTTACCTAGGCTACTGCTCCTTTAAGTGAGATGCAAAAAGGCAAAGTATATCAATTCTGTGGATCTAATCCAAAATGTGTCCCTGTTTACTTGTTGATTTATTGCGTTACAGATGTCACGATATATACAGTATCTGCAGCTGAGGATTTCAAACTAGCATTTTTCACAGTCTGTTTTTAACTATTTGATTGGCATTTTATACTACAAAATTGAAGCTATTTCTTGAATTTGAGAGTGTAGAACAAAAGTCAGACTTTACACACTAATCCAAGTCACACACATTCTTCAATCATTTCATTCAGTCTCCTGCTCATTCCTGCTATGTAGGCCACTGAGCTGCTTTATCAGGCAGTAATGTGGAGAATTACATTGATGTTTTTGCTGGTTTGCAAACGCGCAGTGTTCCCAAAGACCTTGAGTATGGAGACAAAGGGTCAGAAAGGAATCTTAAATATTTTGGGAGTTCCTCGTTTGAATCTGAGGCGTACTGTAGCTCTGCTGCTCAGGCGTTGGTCGTGCTGATGTGATGAGGACTGTATGTCCTTTTGGCTCTCAGAGCACAGTCATTGTGCAGCTGCACTCTGCATGACAGCACAGACACACAACAACAACATACACTCATGCACACACAATCTTTCTGGCCTGCAGAAAGTGAGTGACGGATCGAGACCGTCAAGAGAGAGATGACTCAGGCCCCGTCCACACGGAGACGAAAACGAACCGAAAAAAGTATTCCGTCCACACGGAAACGGCTCAAGAAAGGTGTTCGTCCACACGAAAACGCTGGAGACGCTGTAGTACATATGCCAGGCCTGTAAGTGGCGCTGTACTTCCGCCACAAAATACACCAAAAGCAGCGAATATAAGACGCCCCGAGCATGGGCATAAGGCACAAACAAACAAACAAGGTAGAAGATGGCTGATATTCGTGCAAGAAAGGATGCATTTTTGTGGACTGACGACGAGGTAGAACTTCTGCTTAGGGTCACACAGACTACAAAACGACCAAAGTACAGGAGAGTTTTGACTGGGAGTCCTGCAAGTCTAAATATAGCGATATAGGGGACGCATTTCAGGCGCAGTATCCGAGGACCCCGACAGACAAGGATTTCCCTCATGTCGCGAGCGCCATTATAAAGGTCCACTTTACCGCCAAGATTAAGCAAATTCGCAGCAAGTACAGGCAGGCGGTGGACACTGGGCGTCGGAGTGTTGTGCTCTTGTTTTTCGAGCTGTGTGAAGAGGTCTGGGGTGGCTCGCCTGCTACGCGCACCATTAGCTCCGGCATCAAGACGGGGGACCTGGAAGAGTCGTCTTCCGGACCAAGTTCATCCCCGAGTTTGGAGGGTTCCAATGATTCGCCAGAGTCGAGCGAATCCAGCGAAAGTCTGCCAGCTGCAGTTGTAAAGCATCGCAGGGATCTGCTCCAAGTATGTTCATGATTTCAAGCTTAACAGGCTTGCTATATACTATGATACAGTACCTTCCACAGAAAAACTGAAAATGTTTAAGCTTTGTAAAAGTAGAATGTATTGAGAGCTATTTCACAACATGCCTTTGGTCTTATGTTATCTGGTGGCTATGGTCCTATTGTGTAATAATACAACAATTATCTGGTTTATTCAAGGCAAAGCTGAACAGCCACAGAAGTGACCGCCTGAAGAGAAAACTTCCAGCTGACCATGCCGTGCAGGAAGACATCAAAATAAAAAAGAGGATGTTGGAGCTAATGGAGCAAACATCCAGCCGCAACGCAGACAACATGCAGCAGATAAATGCCTACATTACAAGCACTATTCAGGATGGCTTTTCCCTGATGACGGAATTAATTCATGCACCCCCCCACAGTAGCGGCGGTGGATATGGACAATTCCAGGAGCACTCACCACCATTCATGCATAGAAGGCCACACCCAGCTACACTGGCCTTTACTCACACACCAAGGACAAACCCCTCTGGACAACACATGCAAACAATGACACCGGACACCCCACAGCGACAAACCTCTTTTTCATACAGGCAGACACTGTTTCAAGAGGACTGATAAAGCAGTGAGCTTCAGTTTTTTGCGTTATATATATATGATACTGTGTTTGCACATTTGATATTTGTTGCACTTTATGTTCAACGAAAGTCTGGAAGTGGTTGCAGCCAATTACATTTTTAATCCCACACTTTGAACATTGGAGATTCACATATTTTTGTATTGCTAGCCAAGGTGTTTTATTTCCTTTGACTGTAAACATGTGTACACCTTGTAGCTCCTAGAACAAAGAATGTTCTTAATAAAAACCTTCCAAAAAAAATAACTGTCAGTCTTTCATGTAGTCCTAAGGGTCAATGTACTCCGCAAGCACTCTCCTCACTCTCTTTCCCTCTCCCTCATTACAGTCAGTGAGATATCTATTGCACTGTGTGGGAGGATGTAAGTCCTTTTATACGGTGGCTGAGAAGTGCAATCGACAATTACAAAGTGTGAAACACTTTAACAAAGCTTGAGACAAATTTACATTTTATAAAACAAAATTACATTAGCGAAACACTTTTACAAAAACTGAGACAAATGTACAAGTATCGAAACACTTTAACATTTCCCGAAACACTTTAACCAACTAGAGAATCAAACCGGAAAGGGAATGCCCATCATAGCAGAAGTGACGTGCAAGTGATTGACACAAACTTAAGTTTGTTTAGGCGGATAGACCGCCGGTACCTATGGACGGTACGAGTGTGTTTATGGTCGTTAAACATGTTTTGTCCGTTCTGTGGAAACCACCTGGGCCAAGTGACATGGTTTTGCTCATCACGATATACTTTCTCGTGCGCAAGAGATACGTTCTCGTGCACACAAGAAAGTTACAGGTTCGCCAAGTAGGAAGTGGAGCTGTGCCTTTTACACACAGCCTTTGCTGTGTTTGCCTTCATTAGAACAGCTTAAGAGCGACTGCAGGCTGCTTCGTTATAGCCACACACCGGCATTTGTTTTCAAATGACCATGAACAGTAATTTACACACATCTGGCCAACTCCATAGGTATATGTGTGAGTTCCCTAATGAAATAAATGTGTTTCATCTTAATCTCGATGTAGTGCTCAGTGCTGTCAGAGTGCACCGGAACACTGCGGTCAACTCAGCCGTCTCTCACGTTTGCTTGGTCAAATTAGCAGCTCTCTTCAGTACTTTTACTGTGTACTTTTTGAGTAATACTTGGTTAAACTCCTGTCCTGAGTACAATAATTCATAGTTCATATACAATACAGGAATTATTGTACTCAGGACGGGAGTTTGACCGAGTATTAATCAAAAAGTACACAGTAAAAGTACTTAATTGTACTTGTGCTAGTAGTCCAAGTAGTACTGAGTCCAACAGTATCAATTTCAACTTTTTGCAAAAAGACATTTTATCCCTCATCAAATATAGCAGAATACATGAATTATTGTACTCAGGATGGGAGTTTGACCGAGTATTACTCAAAAAGTACACAGTAAAAGTACCTCATGTATTTGTGGTAGTAGTCTAACATTTGAGTGTACTGTAGTTCCATTATCCACCACTAGGCGGAGATATAAAGGTTTCTCACACTAAAAGGTTGTTTTGTTCTTCTAAAGGGACTCCTGTTCTCTGATAATAATTCTTTGTTTGTCCTTATATACCAGTACATTTATGAAATGTGGGGTTTTAAAACATTTTTTTGACTGTAATCCCATGATGCATTTGTATGTGGAAGATTGCTTGATGTTCTGCAGTATGCTGGGAATGAAATGTTACTTGGACCTTGAGACCAGTGTCACGACGACCTCCCTCTTTAATGATGTGTGTGTGTGTGTGTGTGTCTCAAGGTTGTAGATGGATAACAACCAAATCCATCACCCTGTTTTGCTTTTATTATGAGCATGTTGGACCCCCCTCCAACACTTGCATTGTGATTGGACCCTGTGTGTACATGTGAGTGGGAATGTGTGTCAGATTTGGATTCCCTGGTGTGTGTTTGTATTTCCACTGGAGTGTGGCTGATGTGATGTGTGAGTCCTGTAATGAGGGCTGAGTCAGAGTGAGGAGACACAAAGGAGAATAACAAAACTAGAATAGCACTCAATGAGGGCAGACCTCCACCAAGACCAAATGCCTTATCTCGCAAGTTACCGAAATGGAAAAATAATTTGTTTAACAGCCCACCATTCAGATCTGCCTCCAACATTTCATTTATTCATCTTTGGCCCATGTTACACAATGCTTCTAAGTTTTCTGAAAATCAACAAGTTGTACCAAAAACGCAATTAGAAAAAAAAGGAAGAGAGAAAGGAGGGAAAGAAAATGATATCTGTGTAGAGAGACCACCTGCTTGAGGACCAAAAGAATGATCTTTTATAGTCATACATTGAAACCACATTTCACATATACATATTGTTCTTGCTGTATCGAACAAGCTCCCTCCTGGTAAAAGTTGTCTCTCTTTTTACAGAAGCAGATTAACATATAAGACGTTTTTTACCTTTAATTTGTAGCGTGTTCCTCAATCTGCTACGTTGAGAACGTTCTGTCTACCTATATTCTAAAGAATGAATTATGTTTTATTTTTGTTGACATAGTCCAAATTGTGGAAATTCAATCATATGTTTATTTCTGGGGTGAAAGTACACATTTGTGTACTATAATATATTTAAAGGGGTTTCCAATTAAAGTATCAGAGGGCAACTATAAATATAATGCAATGCAGAGTACAACTGACCTCATAGTTCAAAAATATAATTGATTAAATTAACATTATAGAAATATAGAAGTAGCCTTTTTGCAGAATAGTGTTATTGAAATGCATTGGTCTACCTCATAAAGTCACCACTGAACGTAGACAAAGTTGAGGTGAACTTTGTAGAAAAACAGGCATGAGTCAGTGGTTTGCCAGTTGCAGTGATTCATGCATCTTTTATACGTATTTCGGTCCAATATTGCCTTGAACCAAAAACCAAATCTCCATCTGCTTCCACCCCCATTTCCTGCTCTCCCTTTCTATAATCTCTATTTATTACAGCAAGAAAAATATACTTGTTTATTTCTGCTTGCCCCACTTTAAGGTCATCTTTACGTGTCTCTTTATGGGATTAAATGACATAATCTTTAGACCATTTAAGTGAGGCTTCTTTATGGGTTTTGACCTCAGGCTGATTGAATTTTGAGATTATCCACCGATGGCTGTTTCACCCCGTTTGACAGATTTCACTTCACTTGTGACAGGAGGTTTAATCTTTTAACATATTGCTTACTTTGTATCCATGTGCTCTGATTTGGTTTTGCCTGAGAACAGATCTGTGATTGCATTTATTCTGCACTCATTTTGGTTTAGATAATGCAAAATCTAGTTTAAAGGACTCTGGTTTTATTGACATGTTAACAAAGCTTGCAGTTGGATTTTAATTAGGCTACTTTTGCCATAGTGCTGTGTAGCCTATACATAATATAGATTCAGTTAGCTTTCAGATAGATGCAGTAGGCCTATGCTCAATTAATTCAGCCCCTCCACAACGAATAACTTACTGACACAACGTGGAGCAAATTTCAGTTACGTAAAGACCTCCGTCTATCAATTTCAAGTATAGTTCGATAATTACATCAAATGTTGCGAAAGCAACCAATTAAAACAGTTTCTACCTTGCCAACATCCAATTGTAGGCTACATAGATTGGATATTCCCCATCCACCTTGAGCTTTTTCTACACTTTCAACTTTGAATAACTTATACAATTACGTCAAGTTTTCTTAGTAAGCTTCCAAAAATTAAAAGATAAAATAGACAAATTAACATGCTAATTTACCCAAAGTTATCCAGATCAATTATGTATTTCCACTTGTGGGTGACAGTTGGATTCCATTTCCAACGGCTAATTTCGGCTATGTTAGCTAACGCAAGTAAAAAGTAAGCAGGCTAATTTGCGTTGTGAAGTTGTTATATTATTAAGACGTGTTGCTGTTAGACATTTGTTGGCTTGCTCAGACCAGGGGATAGGTGGTTTCTGTCACTGAGCCATGCCCACCATCCGGGGGCGCTCCAGCCCCACTTTCCACGGGCAGCAGCCGCAGCCATGTAAGCTAGCTGCTCTCCCTACCGGCTTTTCAAATTCCTGCGGCGGAGGTTCCTGGCGTGGCCGGTAGAGAGGGATGGAATACAGCCACTGCAGGAAGAGTCTAGAAACCTGAGCAGAGGAGGGAGAGAGGGAGCGAAGCGAACACATACACATACACATACACATTCACACGGACCGCAAAGCCTCGGATAAAAGCGGCCATTACGGCGGGGATTCTGGGAAGCATGCTGGGAGCTCGGCCGGCTCGCCTCGGATCTACAGGACGCCGACACAGCCTGCGATAGGAAGCCAGAGTCCGGATACAATTTAGCCTGGAGCTCCGCCGATTTTGTGACGGAAACAGACCCACTCCCCCCTCTGCTGACACTCATCTGGGGTGTGTAGGATCTATTCCCTCGCACACACACACAGGAGGCACACAAATCAGCAGTCGCCGGGTGGGAGCCGATATTGAAGGAGGGGTCGGAGACAACACACCGAGATATGCAACTGTGTGTTCCCGCACACATACGTACACACACCACCGTAATGGATAGATAGCGTTTATGTAACCTTAGCGACTTTAATGCTCTACATTTTCTTAAAAACGCGCTTATTTCAGGCTTTTGTTGTTCTTTTTTATTTCTTTGAAGTATCCCTAAGGATTATCTCACGCTGCTTGGAAGTGAGCTACGGGGCTTTTAGTATGCATCAAATGCACTAGTTTCACACGGGGTGGTGTTGAATTGGACGCCCAGAGGAGAAGCAGCCAGCTGGGGGCTGACGCTCAGCAGCGGACCGGCTCACTGCAGTAGTCTGCAGGCCGACCCCTCTCTACTTGGTGCCGGCTTGCTGGGCCACCATGGCCGGCTTCATACCGGGTCTGCTGCCGACAAACCATTCACAGGAGAAGGAATTCGCCCAGGCGTACGAGGATGTGCTGGAGAGATATAAAGGTAAATGGGGGGAAATGGAGAAGTATAGTGTACATAATTTTCCTCAGGATGCATCCAAATATTAAAGTCAATATTGAACTACCCATAGCCAAAGATAAACACCTCATGTATCAAAGTCACAGAGCTGACTTTATTTTCTATTTACCATGTCCCTCTGGGAATATTATAGAAATGTTTTTTTGTTGTTGTCATTGAATGAAAAGACTCAGAGTGTGTCTGGAAGTGTAAATTGATTTTGGTGCAGAAAGTCAGCCCAGTCTGCCCGTTTCATAACCTGGATTGCTTCATTGTTGATATTTTGGATAAACAGAGCTGGGCATCTAGCTCTGCTACAGTGCTGGCCTCCTTCTGTATTGCACTGGGTAGGGGCACACTTTATGCCTGACTCTTGTAATCACTTGTTTGTTTGAGACACCAGAGGAAGCAGTTTTATGAACCCCCCCCCTCCTGCCAGCCTACCAGCAAGCGTCAGGGAATTTTCCCCACATGGCCTCATGTTTCTCCTTGTGTTCACTGTTTGTCCTGTAAATACCAAAGCTGCTGCCCTGCAAGTCAGTGGAAAGGTCTCCAAAAAAACAGACCTTCTCAAACAAAGTGGTGCGTTGTTAGGCTTCTTTTTTGTCTCTCTTATTGTTACTCCCTGCAGCAGTGGCCACACCACAAGCATTCAGACTGTTTTATAATCCCAGTGACAGGGGTGCTTTAAAAATGAATGCCTCTACTGAAATTGAGTGTGGAAGGGAGGGGGGTGGATTGTGTGTGTGTGTGTGAGGGAGAGGATGGGGGTGTGTGGACAGCCAATAGACTCAGGTCACATCTGTGATGCTGGTGCTGATGAAAAGAGGGCGCTTTTAAATTATTGATTATTATAATGAAACTAAACTCCTTAGGCATCGGGACTTAGCTTGAGTGTGTGTTGCTGACAAATGTGTGTCAAAGAAAGGTGGAGACACAGGATGTGAGGAGGTTAATGTTATCAGAAGTTGTTTTTTTATACGTACAGCAAACATGTCTAACCACAGAGGAAGAATCCCCTTGGGAGATGCCTTCAGTGACAGTTTGTATCATCTTTTGCTATGACAACGCTTTTCCCTACTCTTGTGCTTTGTATGCCCTGAACTAAGCTTTCTATTGAGGGGAAAATGAAAACACGTGGTTTTAAACAGTATCAGCAATGTCTGGAATATATCCAAGCCAAAGTATGCAGACATCTCTTGAGTATCTCCACCCATGTCTCAAGGTGCTTTGAACCAAATATTTGCTTTTTGCTGTAGTGTCTTGTGTGCTTGGGGCATAGCAAAGGTTTAATAACAGAAAGGCATGTTACATTATGTTTGCTACGCTTTCCTTTTGATAAAAAAAAAAGTTCCGACACACTGTTTTTTCTCTTTACTTAAAGCTGATTAAACAGATTATTTAGTTTACTTCCGAGATATAGTGACATCACTACGTAACACTTGTGCTTCTATTGCCTAGCGCTCCTACACATTGTACGTGAAAGGCTAAGCGACGGGACATCACTAAGCAGTTGACCAATCACAACAGAGCCGGCCAGCTAACCAATCAGAGCAGACTGGGCTCTGGTTTCAGACAGAGGGTGAAAAGAGGTGCTGCAGCACAGGCACAAAATACAGTTATGAAACCTGGAAATGAGCACTGTAAGGCACCTTTTTTAAGAAGCTTTTTTCTCACACACACTCATACAGCACTTACAAACACACTGGCTTGACTTCAGCACACAGGCAGAAGAAGTGCAGTCCATGTCTAAGGCCTGTAGCGAATGATTGCTCTCTATTAAAGTGCCATATGTCGATTGCAGTTCAATTTGATCTTCTTTGCTTTGATAAATAAAGAAAGCATTTGAGTTGATGTTTCCCAGGAGGGAAGGGAATTAAATGGAACATATTGATTTCAGTAAAACTGGACATGAGCCTTTTGACCTTTTTAGATATCGCAACACCTCTTAAAGACCTGAAAGTCCCAAACTGATCATAGGGCAGAAGTACAATCTGACAGGGTCAATTGATTAATACATCTTGTCATTTTGTAGACTATAGGCCCTGCTCAGTGTCCTCTGGAGTCGCTGCACTACAATAGCACTTGTGCTGCAGTATATCTACTCTAATGATGTTTTTGCTCTTAGTAGACTGTTAGCAACAAAAGCACGCATACCGTCTTAAATGGTATCAAGTTCTCCCCTCTGTCATTCATTCATTTTGTCGTAGACTGTTCCTCTTTTCTTCCCTCGTTGTCTGGATTTCATATGCGTCAGTGAACTTGACCCCACTATCCTCTTTCTGTTTATATATATATATACATTTGTGTGTGTGAGTCACTTGTGGCAGTTGTCAGTAAGAAAAGCCACAGAAATGTGAACTTGAAGTCCTCTTGCAGCATCACTTGACTGAAACTGGAGTAGAGGACATTTGATATACAGTTTAAATAATTTACAAGGGCGGCAGGGTGTGTGTGGGTGTGTGTAACAATGTCCGGATATCTAAAGCAATAGCGACAGGGTCATGTATGGAAAAACACTGGGACCTGACTCAGAAAACAGTCAGTCAGTGGAAAACCAGATGTTTCAAGGCAACAATAACATTATATTTACTAAATGAGCTCCATAATGACCTTAAACCCAGCAACATCCAAGATGACTTGTCCTGTGATGTTTTATATCCATTATAATCCTAATTACACAACATTTACAGAACCTTGAGAGCAGCTTAAAAGTGGTGTGTGTGTGTGTGTGTGTGTGTGTGTGTGTGT
>CALSBZ010044269.1:125765-173803 GCA_943591055.1 Gobionotothen gibberifrons
CTCCCTGTGTGTGTAATGTGTTTAAACACAACAGAGTGGGGGAAGACTCCTCTTCTTCTTCTTCTTCTTCTTCTTCTTCTTCTTCTTCTTCTTCTTCTTCTTCTTCTTCTTCTTCTTCCGCATCAAATTATGTATTCACATAAACACATCTGTTTGTATCCTCTTTAACTTTGACCCACTTCTCATTTGTCCTTGGAAGGCAGTTTTCTGATGTATGTATTGATGCAGCAGCTCTGCTTCATGGCAGCTGACTTCAGCGTCTGTCCGTCGTCAGCTAACCCTCTCCTCACAACCGCTGACTCTGCTTTTTCTTTGTGAATACTTGAAGGCATCCCTAGTAGTAGAAGAAGAGTGTGTGTATGTGTTGTTGTCCTCCTGAAGGGATAATCAGCTTTAAGCATAGAATGTAGAGCAGTTTTTAAGCTGGCAATTATAACAATAAATCTGATCTTAAAATATTATAAATTCCCTTTGTTGGATGGTTAATATGGTACTAAAATATATATTCATATGTTATGCTTTTAGGTGTTTCTTCAGTCTACATTGCTGCTTTTCTGGAATAATTCATTTGTTTTCTCCACCATGGACAAAGAAAGTAGGTTTAGACCTAGTGAAGAGTTAAATGTGTTGTCGTTAAATGATGGAAGTATATAGAGTGTCACAGGAATGAGTCCTAAGACCTGGTCATGAGAGCATCTTAGCACTTTGTTCCCTCAACTCAAAGTCAAAGGGTTATTTTATTTTATTTAAAAGTCATGCTGTAGTTAATTTACAGCGTAACATTAGCTTTTTTACTTGTAGAGATTGCATTGCAGGTGTTGTCAATATGTGGCGATTATCCCTCTGAGAAAAATGTAAAAGGATCACATACGTTCCTACGATGTTATTCTCTGCAACATTCAATGGAGACGTCACATTTGCTTTTTTTCAGGATTATTTGCAAAATGAACTGCAATTGTCCCCTTGCAAATCTACATGACTAATGTATTGTCAGAATCACACCTCTGTCAGGATGTGATCTTGATATTTGAAGTGTCGGCTACATGTTAAATGAACGTTTGCTCTGAAGCCGTTTGCCTCTCAGAAGCCAGATGGCAGTCGGCCTCTGCCCTATATGTTTCCTGAAAGTGTGCGTATTTTTAAATAAAGTTATGAATATTGAATAAGCGTGGCAGTGGGCACAGACTGTCCTTTTTTGGTGGGTGTCTGCACATCCTGTGTTCCTCTGAAACGAGGTCACGGTGTGGCTGAATGGGTGCTCACATGTTGCAGCCTAATGCTTATTCAACCATAGAGGCAGTTGGCATCAAGCGGCCGTTAGGACTGCACAGGATTGCGTGACATTTTCAGTGCCAGCGGTTTCTGTTTCAGAAAAAGGGCAAATATGTCTAGTTATGATGTGTTATTGGTGTCAGGGTTCTTCCCCAGAGTGGTGTGCTAGTTGTCAGACGGTTACTAACACCACAACAAATAAAGATGGGGGAACAACAGCAATACTTGAGAAAAAGGAAAGAATTAAGAAAAGATGTGGCACTTAAATATAGCTCTTTAAAACAATTGATTTCTATGGATGGACCAATTTGAGTTTTTAAAACTGTTTTATAAAAGGGCTGTTTGTGGGATACAGTTGGTTTTAGAGTTAAGGCATGGCAAGTTTATTTAAAGAAAACATTTCATACTCTAAAATGCTTTATAGTGAAGTTTGAAAAAAGTGCATTTCACTTATATTATTTCATAAAGAAGATTAAAAGACACAGGTCACATAGAAATGCACACTACTTCTGTTAGGGGTTAGGTAAGAGAAACATAAAATGGAATTCTTTAATTAAAAAAGTTTAAATGATACAGGGAAGTGAAATCAAATTGCATAGAACTAGATGTATTTAATAAAAAAGTTCAAAAGACTCAAGAAAGAATTATAAAAGTGCATACAACTTACCGTACTTTATTTAATAGAACAAGTTCAAATGATACAGGTAGGTGAAATACAATTGCACACACGTTTTTCTGTAAACATTTTTTTTACAAATAAATAGTCAATTCAAAATCTGTCCAATTTCATTAAAAAGAACATAACATTTCTCAATTGGATATTTAAATGTAATTGCACTTGCTTCAAACTTTTGTTTCAAAAACAGGATAGTTTGAGGGGGATTTAGCGGCTACTGAAAAGCATGTCGGAAAGAGTCCTCACAAGTGTAGCAGTACAAGTGCGTGTGTGTGGGTTACAACACAGTAATGGTGCTTCCTGCCTTCACCTGCAGCGTAGTCTCACATGCATTGGAAGCAGCAGCCCAGTTGTGTCAGCTCCATTTACGGTCTGCATGTGTTCCAACAGATCAGGCATGTCTGCTTCTGTAGAGCATACCAACATCCTAATATGTAAAACACACACTGTACTGTGAGTGTGTCAGTCTACCTGTCTGGCCACACCCCTGTAATATAAAAAGCAGCATGACGATCTGATAACATGTCAATTAAGCTTCCATATTTATTGAGCATTTACCTTCCAGGCACTCAAACAGCACTGTTATTAAAGGGTAACTCCACTATTATTCAACATGGACTTTATTTTTCTGACATTGATTCAGGACTGAGATTACAGTGTGGGCTTCTTAAATGTAACGAGGGCTAAGACAACAGACCGTCGTGCGGCAGTTTATTCATAAACAATCTCTCATGCTTTAAAATCAAGACGTTTTAAGGTGGTTTAGTATTGTTCCAACACTATTGTGTCCTGCTGCCTCTGGCATCAGCGTGTAGATGATGTGTATCGGTAATCATTTTGAAAGGAAACAAGATATCATTCGTTTTTTGTGGTATGAGGATACTTACTACTTTATTTTAGACAGTAAAGGCCCTGACACACCTACCCGATTTTGGGAGTCAGAGGCCGTCAGAGCCAGTCGGGCATTCGCGGCGCCCTACTCAGGTTGGTGTGTCCCGCACCGTCGTTGTTTTACGGCACATTTTCACACCTCCCTTTGGCCGATTCCAAAGAAAGTCGGGCCAAAGAAATCACTCTGATTGGCTGTTCAGCTTAGCGAGTCAGTGCATGAGAAGCGAAGCGGTAGTGAGGGACCAAAACAAACGATTAAGAAGGCACACACAGACGGTAAATCTTTTTCATTTTCATCTCACCTGGACGCAAGAGTTTCTTTTTTATGTTTGCATGTTTTCGATCGACGAGAGAGAGTGAAAATGGAACCCAGACGCTATTTGTTGTTTGTTTATGTCACGCAGCCTGTTCTTCTTCTCTCGGTGTATAGTCTGTCTTCCGGTTGTTGCCTCTTTTGAATGACGAATACATAAGCCTCATCCCAATACCCCTCCTCGACTCCTCCTTTCCCTCATATGTCTAATATTATAGTTTTATTTTCATTCGGGAAGTATGACGCTGCGCTATCAGTACACTTCTCCATGTTTGTGATTGGTCAAATGTTGCTAGCCCCGTCCCTTTCATGTGAACGCGCACTCAGCCGGACAGAGAAACCCTGGCTTGAGTTACCGAGTTGATAACCAGCGTCGTAGGACCGCTTAGCGAGAGCGCGTTTGTTTTGGATTAGGTAAGCCAGCTAACTCAAACATATCCAGGGTCTGTTGAACTGGATTCGTAGTACAGGCCTCAGGAAATTAGCTGCTGATTTGCTGGCTTTTTTCAAGCTGCCCGTGTTTTTGCATAAATGTGTCTCTGTATTTGGTTATTGTGTGTAAAAGAGAGAGTGATGCAGTGAGGACTTACTTTTGTAGGCCGACCCAGAAGTTAGCATCACAAGGGCTGCCTAAAAAAAAAGCGTAGCATTGATGATGCACGTTTTGGATCATCAGAAAACTCTCTACTTATTAAAATCACTTATATATCAGGATATATAGCAGGAGCAACATGCCATCGCCAGTAAAAAGCTAACGTTAGGCTAGAAAATAAATACATCACGGTAGCATGACTGCGCATCACCACCGCTAAGCTAAAGGTGGCTAATGTTCAGCATGATGACGTTTAGTAATCTCATTAAGACACTTGCTGGCAACCATTTTTATTAAACATAAAAGCTAGGACATCGAAGAGTGGGGTATTTAATGACATCTTTTATGTTGTAGGAAAAAGGGTAAAAATCTGTTAATCGAGTGTTAAGCACAGACCTTATTTCAGGCCTATAAGAAACGGCACGTTCAAAAAAACATTTAGTTGAAGGAATCGGAAGTGGTGACTCTTTTTCCAGTAATCAGGTGGTTGTTCCCTCCCTGCCGCCTGGTCTGCAGTTACAGAATGAAACCATCTGACATTTTCATAATGAGCCAAGTCTCTCTCTTTGTAATGAAAATGAGTTTTATTTCCCTTTTTGATTCTCCTCTCCTCTCTTCATTTATTTCCCCCCCAGTCTTTACTCGCTTACTGGTGTTTCCCTGCTGAGTCATCTCTCTATATTTTCCTCACAGTTTCCCCACATTTGCATATCCCCTGCCCCACTGGTTGGCTTCTCTCTGTTAAATGTTTATAGCTTCCCTTTTGGGAGCAGTAAATCATTTTAACTAGCTTGACAGGATCTAATTGCACAATGAATTCAACCAAACATTTGATTAGGCTGGAGCTGTCAAATACATCAGACAAGAGATTACATTTTATTATTGGATCTATAGCTTGGTAGCTGTGTGTAAAAATAACATTTGTAATTCAGTCAAATAAAGCTGCTGCTATATAAAAGGCTGTCCATGTCCACTGAATGAATGACCACTAGTGCTAACATCAGAAGAAATGAATGAGGTGTCTTCATATGATAACTTCAGAGGAAACAATCAACGGTGCTTTTTCATGTTATGACCAGCACTTGGCAACTAAATGATCACAAAAGATGAAACTCTCACCTCCTCACTTCCACGTTTCCTGTGAGGAAATGCTGTCTTTTCTTCTGTCTGTATGTAGGCAGCTTGTGGTTAGATGTGTCTTAAAACGAGAATGAATTCAGTCCCGCTCTCACATTATGAAAAATGTCAACTTCATGCCTTTAAAAGACGAAAACACAAGTACTGTACTACATGTAATGCTTTAGAACATCTTTTTACAGAAAGTCTGTTTGAAATATTGCCTCTCAATGGATTTGGCGACTTTGTAATTGGACAGTGACAAAAAACACTCCATTAATGTGAATACAAATCATATTGTATCACACATCCTTTATACTTCCTATATTACACAGTCGCCTCCTTCATAACTCTTCTGCCCTCCTCCCTAATGTCAGTGTCACTAACCTGTGATCCGTCTAAATGTCTTTCACGTGTCTATTGTGGTAAAGGTCACTGCGTTGACACTCCACCCATTCAGTGGTGGAGGGGTTATTTTGGGAGAAATACGTGCAAGTTCTATTTTTGTCAAAAGAAAAGGGCCGTTTGTTCCTAACAAGGGCCCGCAGGCAACAGTGTGCAGGCCTGTGGTAGACTTCAGGTGCATTGTGGGATAGATGAAAAGCGGCACTGCCCAGTAAAGTTAAAGAGTAGACAATGGCTGACATGAGTAGAAATGTGGCTGAAAAGGTCATCAGAATTTAAACGAAATTGTGCAATACTCAAACTGAGGAGGCACAATATTTATTAACATGCGTAATATCTGGTTAGATTATTCTGAATAAAGGATTGTGGGACTGCACAGAATTGTATGCACAAACATCCTATTCTACGGACTTAATAAAACATCTTTGTTCAGCACAGACAATCTAAAAAAAATCACACCATGATCATTTAAATATATATTTGATTAACTATTACAATAATTTTGCAAATATGATATTACTTTGATTAGTTATATCTTTGAAATCATGCAGTAGTGAATTATTATTATTATTATTATTATTATTATTATTATTATCATTATTTACTGATTTAATTTATGCAGTCAAAGCTAACTAAGTGTTTGTTTCAGAATGTATTATATGAATGACATAAATATAAATATTTAAAAATAATAAACAATGACTTCCTCTGAGAGAGTTTACATTATGATATATTATATTATATAACCACAATAAAATGTCCTGGTATGTTTTTCTTCCTGCTCTCACGCTGTCAGAATAATCCTGAATCATTTATTAGTGTCCTGTTTGCATAATAATGTTTGCTAAGTGACGTCTCCAGATCTGTGATGTCACAATGTGACTCCATGCATGGACTGCTGTCATGTATCACCACCATGTGTCAGTTCATACCTGAAACACTATTTATATCAACGCATAGCTGCAATCTCTGGATCTCTGTTTCGCACCCTGCGGGGGGGTCAGAGGTCAGGCGCTGCTGCAGAACAGCTGGTAGAGAGTCAGTGTTTCGCTCTTGGACATCTCAAAGTGCCGGCAGCGTGATGAGTCAGAGGCTCCGACATGAGATGGACGTTTCCCACAATCCACCCTGCCATGCTGTCACGCCCACATGCATCTCATCACCGTCTTCAGTGAGAGGCAGCAGCGAGGCTTCAACGTTTTTTTATCTCGAAAATGTGTGTCAAGTATGTTGAATAATTTGCTTAGGTATTCAACCTTCGACACAGTTCATCATTTTCTCCTCTGACTGTTTCCTTTCCCATGGCATAGGTCTACGGCCTTGGGTATTGCTGCTATCTCTCTTAAGGAGGAGCAGCTTGGGCGCATTGTTGTTGCCAGTCTATGAGCACAAGCCGCCATGAGGTAGTTCACTGTTCAGGGACGTAGGTTCCCTGGCGCACATTCTTTCCTATGGACGAGAGCTCTAGTTAGATTCAGGGTCCATAATGTTTAGTCTCGCTGATGAAGAATGTTGATTATTACACTCCGAATTAGTTAAAACCTCGAGCTACAGAAAGAGTTCTTCAGAATTGGTTTGGCAACCGCTGTGTCAACTCGTGACACACCACCTGTCTTGTCAATTCTCCGGCCGTAACTCGTAATAAACCGTCAGTGTTTGCCATCAAAGCTTCAGCTCTCCTCGTGTCTCTTTGAGTCCTGACTCTCCATTGCTACAGAAGGTTCCCCCACAAAGTATATAGTTTAAGCTCAGTGGTCTGATCCAGAATAATAGTAAACACCAACAACAGTAGATCATATTCTACGTGTCCGCTGTGAGTGAGTTTTTGCTGCATCTGTACGTCTTCCTTCCACTGGACTCCTTCAGGTCTAATGATGAGTGAGCAGGCCGGCTCTGAGCTGTCACGTCACAGCTCTTTTCTGGATCAGGAAACTGGGCACTGAATATTTGTACACACACCAAATCATCTCGGATCTGGCCTTTTTGCAAAGAAAATAATATTTTGCCGTTTACATGGCTAACGAAAGTGAATATTTCATGTATACAAATGGCCATAATAAGACATTTATACAGTGATGGACTTGTTGGAGCGTGGAATTAACCACCTTCATGGAGAGAGTGGCCATTTGGTATTTACAAATGTACAGAAACATCCAAAACTTAGATTAGAAAAGTATTTCATAATGTGTAAAAGTAGGTGTCTTTCTCCTTTTGACCAGAAAGGCTGGATTTTCTTTTGAGAAGTGTTGCAGAAACACAATGGAAACTCATTTGTCAAAAGCGCCTTCCAGATGTCTAAAGAATGCTCCTAAAACCAGATTAACATCAGCATATTGCACCTGCCATATTTGGAAAATGGTTCAGTTTACCATACACGCGGTTTAGGTGTACCGTTATTGGCGAGAGCTGCTAAAATCTTTTCTGCAGCTCCTCCAGAGATCCAGTCAGGCCATTCAGAGCCTCTCCTGGTCCCGGGGGGTTTGACGTTGCGGTTCTGGACATTGCTGCAGTGACCCCCCCCCCCCCGCCCCCCCCAGTCCTCTGCAGTGGTGGAACTGGTTAACCCTCCATCCTCCCTCTGAGCGCTGTGGAGCCAGATCACAGCCCTGCACCAGGCCATTTCCCTTCCACTTTGTTCTCATCAAGAGGGGAAGGAGGGAGAAAGGGGGAGGGGGGGGGAGCAACAAAGGGCAAGAGAAAGGAACAGAGAGGAGGAGGAGGAGGAGGGCACAGAGTGGTGGTGTTTGTCCCGGCCCACTGAATGAAATGTTTATCTCTGATAGGAGGAGGCTAATCTCACATCTCTACTTCTTACTAACTTGCCTGATTTTCATTTCTATACCTTTTACTTTTCTCTTTTCCTACAGTCTCTCTTTCGTCCTCCTCCCTCTCTTCTCCCTCTCCCCTCCTCTCTGAACTCAGCCCCCTGGTGGAGGTCTGGTAACTCTTCCTCTATATTAGCCCCGTGTGGCTTTTCCTGACTTTTTGAAAACAGGAAATCGCAAGTCATTTCTTTCGACACGCACTTCCCAGCTTCTCTATTGCTTTTCTGAATTTGAAAAAGAGCTGACACTGCGGCTGATGTAGGTGTTAACTATTTGCCCAACTGCAGGCTAAAATAGGGTGTTTGCTCCAGAGGATTCCGACACCATGAATTTAGCCTAGCAACTCCATTAAGGGATGTACTTTTATCTTCAAGAAGAGAAGAGAAAAACGTCAGCACTCTTCTGATAAGATAAGCCTCGCCTCAGGAGATCCTGTAATTAGGTTTCTTTGTGGCTAATTCTAGTGGGTGATAATGATGAGATCCTTTTCCATCTTTCCCCCACATGAGCATCACACTCAAATACAACTTAGTTAGCGTGTACCGTTTTGAATCCTTCCAGAAATCTGTGCACCTAGCAGAAAGTGAACCATTGAAAGCTTGCACGTTCTGTCAGATGGTGCATTTATGTGCAACCCTGAGACAGCTTGTGAATGCATTGCTGGTCTCCTCACAACTATTGATGCTTAGTGCTGTTTGCAGTGCTCCTCCATCCTCGAGGTGAAGCACTAAGCACATTCTCCCCCTGTGGGAAACCTCGCAGCCCCACTTGAAGCGATCCCTGAACGACTCTTGACATTAGGAGTTTGCTCTAAAGTAAGAAAGGTTCCTCAGGGTTACATAATGCACACTTCACTGGTCTGAACCTGGGAAAGAACATTCCTGCTGCACTGTGAGCACCGAGGCCCAGGATGTGGCATGTGACTCCTCCATTATGACCTCCAGTAAGGGCTGTAGCAAGCCTTCAGGAGAATACACAACACTTAAAATCATTCCATAAACTCCCGTTATGTTGTATGTAGGGCTGCAACATTAATCCAAATTGAACATATGCTTCCTTAATTGGTAAATACAAAATAGACACACCCTTATGGGGTAAAATAAGAATCCGTTTTCTTTTTAAATAAGGATGTGTTCCTCTTAAATATATCACCTGGATCCTTTCAATACCTTTTTCAATGAGAATGTGAGTAATGTTTGAAAAATGATCATGCCCTTTACAATTGGAAATCATATTGCAAATGACATATTAGCCAAACTATGCAATCAGTTATTTTTCCAAATCATGTCACCGTAGTTATTACGATTACAATAAATAGCAACATGGCATTTCAATTGGATTACATTCACTAGAGTAATGGGCAAAGATTATCCAAGTCCAAAGCAGTGTTTCCCCTACTATTGTCTTGGAGGGGCGCTGCGCCCCGCCAACGGAGCCCCGCACCCCCCCTGAAATTCAAGGTGTTTAAAAAAAAAAAAGATTATAATTTTTCTTTTTGGAATTTTTTAATTTATTTTTTAACCAAATTGCAACTAATCTATATCTGCTCTCACTTTACACGTTGAACATGTGCTCTTTTATTAAATAAACTAAACGCTTTCATTTTAAGTTGTGAGTTTAGTGTTTTGGCCCTAAGAAACACTGATGCACAAATCAATAACAATAGCTCCTCTCTCTGCTCCAGAGGATTAAAAAAAATATATATCTCAATGCCACGCCGCCACCCGCCACTCGCCACCCAAATCGTTCACCCAAAGTGTTTAATAAAAAATGCTGCATGCTACATGCTTTTTTATAAAGAGTGTTGGAGCCAATTTGCTTTGGGTTGTGCACGGGGTTTGTCTGTGTGTGTGTGAATGAGTCATCATCCAATCTGGGCACCTGGGAGCACGGGAGGTTATTAACCTATATATGTGGGCACAGGTGATCAGCTGGGATGAGAGGTTAGAGAGGAAGCCACACGTTTTTCAACCGTGTTGACCGTGATTGTTTGTGTCTGAGCGTGTGCGTGATCGTTATGTTTTAAACAATATTTTAGATAAGTGAATCTTAAAAGAACATTTGAACCATGGACAAGTAAATAAAGTCATGGTGGACCTCATCCTTCACAACAACACGCGTTGGGAACTCTGACTGCTAACCTCCATGAGTGGCCTTTTTTGATGAGCGATCGCCGCTCCAAAGAGAATGCACTTATTTTGACTTAATGCTTGTCTTAAGCAGTTTTGTTACAGTACATCCTGAAATATGCACCTCCATCTCATTCCACTTATCTCCTCTTCTTTGTGTTTTGCATAACACCTTTACACAATGTTAAACTACTTTAAGGACATGCACTTCTGAAGATATACTATCAGCCAGAAGAGAAGATTGTGCGTGGGATTATTGCAGGAATGCAGGAAGGTGTTGCGGGTGTAGACGTTTGTGTAAAGCTCTGCTGACGGAGGAAGAACTTCATGTAGAGGAATGCACCTTGGTCTCATATGTGACCGCCTAATGGCTTTAACCTGTAATGGTGTGAACTCTGTGACTAACTGAGAAACGCTGCAGGGCCATTGCAAGAGAAAGAAAGAGATGGAAGGTTTGTAAAAGAGGGGATTGTGAATTTGGTGGACATATGGAGAAAGATGGTATTTAGAAGAAATTAGGATAAGGGACCATTTTGGATCAGGGGGTAAATGGGCGTCAACAAGTTTCCTCGGACAAGATGTCTTTGGTATAGCAGTGTGTGTAAGTTGGGAAAAAACAAGGATGGAAAACTGATTACACAATGTGTGTTATTACTAAGCTAAAACTCAACAAGACATCCATTGGTAAACGATACTCTCAACACACACAATGTATCTTTGGGCAAGATACTTTACCCCAAGCTGCTTCAGATGGCCAACGGTGTGTGAATGTTTGTGAATGTTAGCTTGAGCAGGAGGCCCTTGTTTCCGTATGACTGGGTTGTGAATGGGTGAATACCTTGCATTAATCAATGTAATGACTTGTATATGTAAATTGCTTTGAGGAGTTGAACAGACCGGAAAGCCCTATACGAATGCAGTCCATTTACCATTTATCGTGACAGACTGACACTGTCCAATATTTACTCTTTTGAGCTGTGTTCCAATGATACGCAATGAAACGCTGGTACCGATCGACTTTGCCCACGCGCTACACTCGGCACAGCTTGAAATTGTCGCCATATTACGCTCAAAGTTAAAATTATTTATATTTGGACTACATTTACCGCTGACTTTTTGACGGGCAACCAAACAGATGCCGCGCAAGTTAGCAATAGAGGTAACCATAGAAACAAACTTAACTAGCTGTTTTTGGGGCAAGGCTCTGCGCAAGCCCTTTGGGTGAGCAAAAAGTAAATTGTGTATCATGTTAGCATGGAGCTAAACTATCACTAAAAAGGAACATAGGTTGATTCCGTGTGTTTAAGTCCTAAACAATGTAATGTATTAAGGAAAATTCCACTAAGAATGTGAGGCAGAGACATGTAAAGACTGGGAGGAACAGATCCGATAACAGAGGAAGCGAGCAGGAGGGTCGCGAGGAGGCGAACAAAGGCCTATTTTGGAACCCTCCGCTCTGCTGCCATATGCAGCTCTCCTCCTGCAGCAGTGGGCTTTGTTATGTCTGAGTGTGGAAACCGTCCCTCAGGACTGTGGCTACGCTGACGCAGTGCTTCCACATAATGACCTTATCAGGCTAGTTTACACAGGAGTGGAATAAGTTGCTGAATCACTGTTTCAGGTTAACTCGGGGTGGAATGTAGACATGCAGCTCCAGACGTCATGCAGACTGGAATTCCTGCTGCACTCTGAGCGCTGAAACTAAAGCTTCCATACGGCTCCCGAGGGATTCCGTACATGAGCACAATTTCCTGTATGCCACATAGAGCATATTAATAGTGAGCTCTGCCTCTCCCCGGCCTGAAAGTGCATATTGTTCAATCCCTGTGTTCTTTCTCTGCACACGCTACATGGACAACAGGATATTGCATGAACTGACCCCTGCAATTCCCAAAATCTAATATGCTGCTTTTTGAAATGGGTGACCATTTAAAGTGGTAATTCAGCATTTATTACATGTTGGTACTCACTAGAAATGGTATAATGAAAGCAAGAGCAGAAATATCCAATTGTTTTGTCCCTAGCTTGGATCAAGCTGGAGCCTGAGGGGTGACTCAATCCACATTTTTCATGACCAATAATGATGCAGTACCTTTTAGTTTCTGCTGATAGCGCCTTTTACCCTTTCTTAAACAACTATAGGCTTTTAATAATTCATAGGTGCTATTAGTCTTTGCTCAATATAGCCATCTAAAAAACATTATGATCAACATGTGAAAGAAATGCTTTACCCCCTTAAAGAAAAATGAATCCCCTACCTACAGCATGATATAGTTAAGCAATACAGAGGCTTATCTTTTATTGAAACCTTTTTTACACAGGTTTGTGCAGCATTTTTGATTGGCCAGCGCCATTCAAAGTTATAACATGTAAAAATGTAAGTGCAACTTTGTGTAAACGTATTTAAAATGGCAATTGATTAACAATTCCAATGTAAAATCAAATAACAGTTGTAGACCAATTTGGCTAATGGATTTGACTGGATTATGCCTTTTTTTCTCCATATCTGACCCAATGATATTTGTCAGCATAGGACTGAACCACATGTCTACAGGAGTAGTTTGGGGTTAGGTATCTTGCCAAAAGACACTTTGTCATGTTGACTGCAGGTGCTGGGATCCAACCGGTGATCCCCTGATTGTCAGCCAGGTGATGTTGGAATTAAAAGTTTCCATGTGCTCAAACAACTAACGACGACCTGTTCAGATATTTCACACGGCAGCTGACAGTCGGGCTTACGTTAGAGAGGTTTTAACAGCTGTATGGCGAGCCTACATTTTCCCTCTTGGATAGCAGCCAGCAGAACAACTGACAGATGCCATACCCATTCCAAAAAGTCCCTGGTAGCAGCGAGTGAAGGCTGGTAGAGGGTCATATGGAAGAATAAAGACGTGATGGGATGTGAATGATTGATGAAGAGGGCGTGGGGTGAATGTGATATGCATGCCTCCCAGTTGTTGCAGCCCCCTGTAGCCCACCTGTCTCTGTTGGCACCCTGTCTGCATTAATCTGCAGGGAGTTCCCCCACAGCGTCTCCCAAACAGATGTCTCTTTCACAACTCCCCTCAACTCTGTCTGTCGCTATACTTCATATGACCAAAATGAGAAGTGAGAGCCTGTACTTATGACGGCTTATCAGCTTCCACTACAGAAGAGTTCTCCAGTAGAAGTGATTCACCCTCACACAGTGAAGTATGTCTCATATGCAAACGCCGGCAGTGATGAATCCAAAATGTAATTCCAAACTGTCCCCTTAGTTGTTGAGCATGTGAATCATCTACTGGTTATTTAAAAGGATAGTTTGAGCTTGGATTATATTATTAGGGACTTATCCAAAGTTAGTGTATTTCATACAGGAGAGTACCATGCAAGCAAAGCAATGGATTGGGGCAGCAGCAAAACCTATTATAGCCAGCTAAAATGGTGTGTATGCTATATTCAGAATATTTCAGCGCTTTACATTGCTGTCAGATAGCTCTTTCCACACTGTCTTCCAAGTCAACATACTCCATTGACAAAACATGAGATTCAACCTCCCAGAACATGGGATTTACTGTTCGACCGCTTCCTTGATTGTAAGTTTGCTTGTGCTATTGTGTGACTTGGGTGTTGAAAAGAGTTAACTAGGATTAACCGAAGTCACACAATTACATAAACAAATTTACGATCAAGGAAGCACAGTTTTCTTTTCCCTTGTTAAGCAAGATACAATTGCCATTTTTGTCAATGGAGTCTGGTGGCTTTGGCAAGCCCATAGATAACAGCTTCAGTTCACCTGTCGGCAAGTTACACTGTTTTGGAAAAATAAAATATATAGACTACACTAGGGCTGCTCGATTATGGCAAAAACCATAATCTCGATTATTTGGGTCAATAATTGTAATTGCGATTATTAAATGCTTTGAAAACATCCATTTATTGAAAAAAAAAAATGTGAACAGTATGTTTTTAACAGTTGATTACCGTGAACTTTAAGTATAATTCAACTGAAAAAAAAGAAGTAATAATAATAAAAAAATTATCGTTTTATTTCGATTACGTTGTTTTCGTAATCGTTGCAAGCCATAATCGTAATCGCGATTAAAATACGATTAATTGAGCAGCCCTAGACTACACACAAACTGTTAAGAATCTGCTGCCCTTGTCCACAGCAGTACATTGCTGATATTCTGTGCTGGGACCCCTTTTCCAAACTGGGGGGGAAACTGATCATGATCTGTTAAGGTAACACACTGACAATGAATACTCCTTCATATAAGCCTAGTTTAAACAATCTGAACCATCCCATGATCCCTCTCAACTTCTGCACGTTTGAATAGGGGGCCCAAACAGGCAAGATGGCAACTGTAGCACACACTGCCCACACATCATGGCTCCCACAGGGCCATACTGACACCCTCCCTGTGCTCCCCAGCTGTTTGTGGTCACAGGGTGTGTCAGATGGGGGGGGGGGGTCTTGTCTTCTGGGTACAGTCCGAATGGTATTTGCACATTGTGTGTTACGCCTGACTGCTGTCACATTGCAGGGTGGGGACGCTTGCTTGGTGAGAAGAGGATCTCAGTAGAGAGTGACGCGGTGCCTTCTTGCTCACACTGTCTGGAAATAGCTGCTTCCTTAAGAGTCCAGAGAGGGGACTTCCAGGCTCTCCTCCTACAGCGAGGAGATGCTCGCGCCATGCTGTAACCTCAGTGTATTTAAGCCTCACTGCAGGGTGTGAACAGCCAAATGTCAGGAGGACACATATCTCTTTTGGCGGGTAACTTTATCTTCTTGGCCAGCTACTAGCATCTTTGGAGAACCCTGTGTTCCATAAAAAAGAGAGCTCTGTATTTGGCAGTAGAATAGTGTGAATGTTGGCATACTTTCCTGGGTGCTCCAATATCCGCCATCAAATTGTTTATTGAACGAGAGACCGATGTTGTTGTACTGTAGCAGAGACAGATTGAGAGAGGAAGGAATAATGAATTAGGACGATGGTTATTTCAGAATGAAGAATAGCTCTTGTGATGAAACTGCATCCTATTTCTCTCCAGAATACTGCTGCTCTCCATCCTCTGTTTCCACACTCGCTTCTTCCTAGGTTTTTCTATTCTCTACTGTTTCCTCCTGCCATCCTTCTTCCTATCTCCTTCTGTTCCTTTACTCCCTCTATCCTCACTCCTCTATCCTGCTTTGTTCCTCTCTTTCTGGGCTCTTCTGTTTCCTCCCTTCATGTGTACTCCCCTCTCTTCTCTTACTACATCCATCCTCATTCCTCTATCCTCCTCTGTTCCCTCACTCCCTCCTTCCTCACTGCTCTCTCCTCTTCTGCTCCCTTACCTTCTCCCTTCTAACTCTTATCCTCTCCTCTTATGTTCCCTCCCTCCCTCCATCCTCTCTCCTTTGTCCCCCCCTCTAATCCTCATGTCCTCCTGCCTCTCCTCTCCCTCCAGCTGCTTGGTACATCCTCGTGATGAGTTTCTTATTCATTACAGTCTCTAATGAAATGATCTTTCAGCGGCCCACTCGCTGACACTGCAGCTCTGTGTGTGTTCACGCTGCACACATCCTCTTTGAGCATGACCACAGTTCATGCCTTCTCTCTGGACACATTTATCATTGTCACAACATATTTTGTTTATTTTACTGTTAATGAACTATTTTAAGACGATTTAAGAAGATGAATACAAAGAAAAAGCAGCACACAGCAGTTACATAATATGGCACACTATGGGGGAATTGAAGGAGGTTGTATCCACATTCCCATGATGGTTTACTCTTAAATTACATTTGAATAATATCTATAATGTCCGCCTCCTGTCTGGCCTCCTTCAGGATGTGAAGCAAGTAGTGTATGCCCTCAGATGTAGTCACACTGACCTTCCTGCTCTGTGAGGGTTAATGTTTCCTAACTAACCGGAGAGTAAATATTGGAAATTAACTTTAGTCCTAAAAGGGAAAAACCTTGTGCAAAACTTCTGTGTACTTCCTTGATGCTTCCTTTGCTTGCTTCATAAGTGACCAATAAGTACATTGTTGTCTATACAGACTCTTCCACATTTGGTCCATTACATTCAGTAAGAGTACTTTGCTCCTTCAGAGTGAATACTATCTGATATAATATAAAGTGACTTTAACAAGGTTACCTAAACTGGGAATTTGTCACCGGAATTGACTGAAAAAGAAACCATGATTATGGCCGTCGTTAGTTGTCTCTGATAGGCCTAAACACCTGTCAGTCAAGCAAATGTACCTATCATAGCTTTTTATAAGCCTTGATTTCATCTTAATAAAGTATGTCTTTGAAAAACCAAACAGTATCACGTATTAAATCCTAACTTTGTTTAAGATTGTTTTTGTTTTTTTGGGATTTGTTCATTAAAGTAAGAGGGGGACTTTTACGAGAAACTGCATCTTAATATATGCTTCAACATTTAATCTGAGGCAGTTTTCTGCAACATATAACCTGTTGACCTATTTCTTCACCAGACAGGAAAAAGGGCATTTGAGCTTCAGCAGGGAAAGATTTCTGAAGGTTACATTTAGATCTATTTAGGTCAGCAATGAAACCTCCAATGGACCTTATGTTTAAATATTAACTGACTTAATAAACATTTATTTATTTATTTTTCTTAAGGATGGCCTCACATAATGCAACATGAAAGTGTACAGCGTTATTTCCCCCAAGCGATCACTTTGTGCTGACTATGTTTCTTTGAAGCCGGACTGCTTATAAATATGAATGTGTGAATATTGAATAACTCTCAGCTTTCTCACAGCTTGGGAACTCCCAGAGATAGAAGAGTCAGCGTCACTGCCTCTCAGCTCATATAGAGCCCATTCAAAACACATCTATCTGTCTGACCGACATCAGCCACTAATGCACACACACTCTTACTGTACTCGGTGTCAGACACACACCCTGCTTCTTCTCATCACATTATGGGTCCCTCCAGTGTAGATACAAAGAGTGGTGCACTGATGACGTGTCTTTGTAGACCAACACACTTTGTAGAAGATCGCAGGGCAAGGGCTGCAAAATGCCAATGGGATTTATCCATTAGCTTTTAAAGTATTAAAAAAAGAAAATCTGTGGCAAAACCAGGTTTTTGATACCCACACGTTTTGTTCAGCAGGATATTCTCCACATATCAACACCACTTTGTGATTTGTGAAGCCTAAATGCAACACCAGAGGTAAAAAGCTATCGTTATATAAAGGCTATTAAGGAACTACATCACAATCACATGACTTCAGGTCACCACTGCTAAGCTAAAGGTGGCTGCGGGAGGACATTTGGTAGTCTTATTTAGTCACTCATTAGAAACTGCTGTTGATCAATCAATCAATCAATGTTTATTTATATAGCCCAATATCACAAATGTTACATTTGTCTCAGTGGTCTTCACAGTTTGTACAGAATATCAGTATGACAACACGACACCCTCTGTCCTTAGACCCTCACATCGTACAAGGAAAAACGAGCAACAGAGGAGGGATCCCTCTCCCAGGACGGACAGATATGCAATAGATGCCGTGTGTAAATCGAAGAGATAATACATTTTACAACATAGGTAGACCAAATGTTTGGAAATGCATGTGTCTATAATAAGAAGATGAATCCACGAGGATGTCCATAATCCGATGGGAGCCATCAGGGAAGTAGTATGATGAGTCAGGCAGGACCACAGTGACAGGTTCAGCCACGACTCGAAGTCCAGGACTCAAATCCAGAACTCAGGATAGAGGACCCAGGACACAGGACCGCAGCAACAGGATTAGCCACGACTCAGGATCCCGGCGTAGAGAGACACCAAAAAGACATTTGGGGGAAGCTGGGTTATTCGGAACATGAGAGTACAGACAGACAGACAGAAGGAAGGAGTTGGAGAACACTCCAACAAATGGAGTGTTTACCGACTACTCTAACACATCTCTTTAGCTTGTGTTAACCACATATCTTTTTTTATATTTTTTAGGCAAATAAACAAAAAACATACACTTTAAATAAAAAGTCTCTCAAACTATGAGACGAGGGAACCCGATTGGTAAATGCTAACTCATTTCCAGCTTTTTCGACTCATTCCTGCACCACTCTTTTAACACAAAAGTGAATATCCAGTGCAAGATTTTAATTGAAATCTTGAAATGTCTCACACATAGGGTGAACAAATATCTCTTTAATATTTGGAGTGTGAAAACACATCAGTGTGAAGTCAATGTCTCACTGGCGGAATATATACGTGTTACTGTAGTGTGTTTTAGATAAGACTATTTGCAGGATAGCTCCCAGACGAAGACCTTGTAGAAGACGTCACCACAGTGCTGTGTAATGATGATAGCGTATCTTATATTAACAACATGTAGCTCCTTATTAACACTTATCAAAAGGATAACCTGACATTGTTAGATAATGCTAGTGTTAGCAAAATGCTATCAGGGTTTCAGTGACGCGTGCTTGCGTGTGAAGTTTGTCCCGTCTGCCTCCTCTTAAACAACTGTGTACAATTCAATCTAAAGTGTGGTGCTCATAGTGTGTACATCATGCAGGTGTGTGTGCGCGGAGATGTAGAGCTTTGTCAACAGGTCACAATGAAATACTTGATCGCTTTCTTTGTCCTGCTGTGGCATCTCTCCCATCCTCCCCCCCCCCTCTCTCACAGCATCACTTTCTCCCTCCATTATTTCCTTTTCCTCCCACACTTCCTACCTACTCATTCATTCCCACTCTGTCTCACATCCACGTGATCAACTCCATTTCATCTCCTCGCCCACTTCTCTTCCCTGCAGATCTCCATTGTCTTTCTGACGTGTGTATGACTGCCCTTTGTTGCCCATCTCTCTGGTCTGCCTGTCTGCATCACACACAGATTACTTAGCAAAACATACAATGGAGTTATTTAGAGCTGCACATTTAGTCGAAGTTTTATCGAAATCCCAATATGGACCATTGCAACATCCAGTGCAGCTCTACTATGATGACATTATTACTATCAGTCCGTTGCACAGGTAAAGCAGAGCAGTTTGATTACCTGTGGTTTGTGTCATTTAAATGTCCGTCTGTGGTGCTCTTCTCTTTGTGTTCAGCCTTTGTGGCTTTGTGCTATGTACTCTATTAGTTCTAGAAAAACAAACAGATATGGATCCCTAACATTCACCCTTCCACTGGCCAAACACTGCATCCTGCTTTCTGCCTCTCTCCCTTCCAGTCCCCATGGTTATTGTTATAGAGAAACAATGATGGCAAGCAAGCAGCCAAGCTATGTTAACTGCAGGTAATTGGCCAGGAACAAAATGTCCCTACACTGTACTGTACTTAGAGGAGCGTTCATCACAGTCAGGGCTCAACATGGATATTCATTCTAAGAAGATTTAACCAAAGAGCAGCATATTTATTTTCATTTTACAATATCAAGTGTAGAAGCAGCAGCAGAAGAGCATTCATCCTCATGGAAATGTCATATTTCATTAGTGGAGCATGCAGCTGTTGGAGCTCATGTAATGGGTTGTGGGGGTGGACTTGTTGAGGCCTGTAGTGTATATCTGGGTTATTATGCCTTTTACCTCCAGCTCCTCCCTGACATTATGTGTGTGTGAGTGTGTGTTTCAACCCATCCTGTCAATGCAATGTTCCAGAGACATTCCAGAACATGTGAGGGTGGGGCTAAGATGGAGGCAAACACATACAGTACTTTATATACACTGAATCTTTAATATTCTCTGAATCAGTGGCTTTATATTAACTCTTGGATTTGTTTTTCATTGCATGGACCGCATACAAACACCATTAACATTACATTCAATCCAATGTAGGTCAAGTGTGTTTGGTGAAATATAACTAAATGATGAAATATGTCTCATCTTGACTGTGAACCCCTTTTTATGCAAACACCCTCTATAGATAGAGACGATAAAGTACGTTTTTAATAAAAGCAATGTGATTTTTCCATTGGATTTCAAGATATTGCAGAAAACAAGATCTATGACAAGCACATGTTTTGTTCAGCAGGATAATGTCCACATGTTAACACCACTTTAAGACATTAAATGCAATCAAACAAAAAAGCTAATGTTAGGCTAGAAACAAACTACATGACGGGACTTCACGTCAACACTGCTAAGCTAAAGGTGGCTAATGTTCTTCGTGATGCTTCGTTTAAATCTCTGTATTTACCTCCCCTGTGAGTGTGTGTCAGAACGCCTATTTTTCTCTCCACTTATGTATTTATTTCTTCTCTCTGCATCTTTTAGCTTTTTTCATATCTGTCTTTTCATTTCTTTCAAGGGCTCTCCATCCTGTGTTTCTTGGTTTTCTGCTCACCTCCGTGTCTTTGCCTACATGTTTGCTCACATAAATGTAATAAGGCATACCTTTGATAAATGATGCAGTTCTCCTGCTTACGTGTCTTTCTACTTCTCCAGTATGTTCACACTCATTATTATCTGCTCATGATTTGTTGTGATGAATCAAGGCTAAAATATGCCTCACAGTCTTGTGCAATGCGTGGGATCAAACATCTGTGACTGATGTGTTGTACAAATGATCGGGGGTGCTTTTGGAGCAGCACACCATGAGAGCCATGATTATGAATTGTTTCATAACAACCATCCTAATTGGGCGATTCTTATATCAGCAAATGGATGGTAATTTACGACCACGCACTGACAATCGGGGTATTTATTCCATCAAAGACATGAACAGAAAAGGTGATGTGAGTTTAATCTGGCCTTAATCAGAACCCAGTGGTTATTCTTTGCTCAGAAACGTCACACATTGGTAAACCAAAGGCTGGGAATCACTTTCATCTGCTGCCTGTGAGGATATGACAAATCAGGTGAAACGGCTCGGAGAAAGTTCATACAGTAAATGAAAGGACAAGAGGTTCCTCTTTAAGTGGCCCTCAAAAGATCAGAGGAGAGAGCAGTGTGTGTGTGTCTCAGTGTGCGTATGTGTGTAACGTTAGTGTGTTACTTTATATAGTCCAGTGGTGGAAGAAGTACCATCATCTTTTACCAGAAGTACAATGATACAATTCAAATATTGAGAGCATTAGGTCCTAAAAGACATGGATAGAATTGTCCCGCACGCAGAGAGTAATATTCTTAAAAATATATCATACTTTTGGAATATTATTGTATTATTGTTTTTACACACATTTGAATGTTACAGCTGGTTGAGGTGGAGCACATGTGAACTACTCAGTAACTTTTGGATATTTCAAACTACAGCAAATACAAACTACAGACAATTTGTGTTGTTTTGGAGCTCATCAAAAGATAGGAAACACTAATGCTGGTCCTCCTGTTGCAATTTCTCCTGATTGAGACAGAATGCAGCTCAGGCTGCACACTCAGAAATATGCTGGAAGTGAAAGTGCTGTGGTGTTTATTATTTCTGTCAGTATACATCTGATGAAGCCAAGTGCTGTCAGCATCAATAAAGCAGTAACGCACAGAACTGAGAACATCTTCAAGGTGTTGGGGGTTGTTATAAAATGTATTTATTTAGCTTTAATGACGGTGTGCAATGACTTTTAAGGAGAAATAGGATTCAATTAATGGACAAAAGTCTAATATTGAGTCTGACAGTGTATTTTTTAAATATCTGCATCTAACCAGTCTTTTTTTCTTTTTTTTCTTCCATGTTGCTGCTGATTCTGCTGTTTCCTCCAACAAAGGTAATTACATGTATTTGTTCTTTTCTACCTCTCACTGTATTTGTGGCTGGCTGTGTGACCCTAATGGGGCCACGTTTATTTGACTTATGCTGGAAGAATGGGTGTCTGTGATTTCATTTAGTGTCTAGAAATGTAAAAGCATTCCCTTCCTCTTGAGTCAAGTTCAAGTTGGAGACACAGCAGCATGGACAACAACAGGAATGTATTGTGCTCCTGTGTCCCTGTCCTGTCTTTTCCTAAGTCAAATATTTCCCAGTGAACTTGCACTCTGTTTTGGTTAAGTTGTTTTAAAGTTATTTGTTAACACCTCCACTCTTGTAAAAATTGCGTTGCTAGGCTCTGGCCCTTTAAATCCTCAGAAACGTGGAAAAACACACTGGCAGCTTGCTACTTTCTTGTCGCTATGGTGACCAGTCACACCACCACCTTGCTACGGCCCGGTGTGTGGTGGCCTGAGAGAAAGTGTGTGTGTATCGGTGTTTCTGTGTGTGTGAGTGAGCAGTGTGTGCAGGTTGCCTTTGATGAAGCAGGCTGCTGTGGGCGGGTCATGTGAAAGAGGAGACTCACAGGGGGTGCGTTCAGGATCGCTGAACACTTTTCAACTTTATAGTTAGGATTTGTCAACGTAAAAAGAGTTGTTGAATAGAGCGTGGTGGCTTTGAACTTCACCGCTTGTTATGCCTCATTTACACTGAATGGTTCTGCTCAATTTAGTGTAGATAACCTTCTCAATACGTCAAATCCACGCCTCGTGACGTCATCTTAATGCGACAGTGGTTTGATCCTTTCAATGGCAAAAGATGGAAATGGAATTATAGGATTCTTCTTTAATTCATACACACCACGGCACACACAGGGAAATGTAGTCTCTGCATATAACCTGTCCTACAGCGCATGGGGTAGTGTCTGTGTATGGTGCCTTGCTCAAGGGCATTCTTTTTAGAGATACTCTTTAGGTACCCAGTGCCTTATTATTGAGGAGACAGAGGGGATGACACCTGTAAATGGTCCCAGGCTGGCTTTAAACACAGGACTGACCCCCAGTAAATGTGCCCCCAGCTCTACTAGGTGAGCTATATGGTGGCCCGTTGAAGGGCACCTTGAGAGTGGCATCTGTTCTGGGATTTGAACCGGCAATCCTCAGTTTCTCAAGCCAAGACCCTACAAACTAAGTTCCCCACTTCTCTACTTCCGCACCTTCCTCCCCGAATGCCAAATTGCTTCACTTCCTAATTTTTAGGCGGTAAACATTTGGTAGTTTTTGTCAAAATCTATTATCTCTATTGGCTATTTAAATTTGGCAATGTGTGCGTGATGTCCCATAGTGCCCAAGGGATTATTGTCTCTGACCAATCAGTGGTCTGCAGACTGATTTCCACTTTCTAGCATCTTCTCAGATTGCTTTGAACCTTGACTGAATGTAGTATTTAAAAAGCAGCTAGAGAACAAACAATGCTAGCTGTGAGTGTGTGTGTGTGTGTGTGTGTGTGTGTCAGTTCAAACCCCCCCAGGGTATTATCCTTTCTCTGCAATGTCATTTGAGTGTGTGCGGAAACAAATGAACGGGGGCAAATTGGAAGTCATCGCCCTTTGAACTTTCAGGGTCAGGTCATTATCTGAGGTCAACCCAAATCCCAATGGGAAACACACACACGCATACACACACACGCATACACACACACACACTTGATATATATTGCGCAAATCTGAGAGGTTCTTTTCAAGGAAAAATCCTTATATAAAGAACACGTTGATTCCTGTTAGCGTTAGCATTTATAGCCTATCTGATCTATTTAAATCACTTTATGTTGTGCATGACACCACAGTTGAATGCAACATTAAAATACAATTCTGAAGAAGATGCATCATGGATTGTTGAAGAGTTTGATGAATGGAAGATATCGGGACGTGTGCTTTGGTGTCAGATTGGTGTGTCAGGGCCTTTAGATGTTGAGAAGCAGGTCATTATTCACCATGTGGTGTTTACCTTTTCCTATGGTAGGGAGGACAGTGCTGATAAGACATGTAGAGAAAGAGGGAGTGTAAGGAAGACTGTTCGAAAGTAAATATCATATTTTATTGATTGACTGATCCTGGTTCATATTTTAGTGTGTCAGGAATTCATATAGTGCCCACGGTAGTACTGAATAGAGTACATTTTTGTATCAGTTATTTTTTAAAGTCATCTTTCTTGCTGTTTTTAGCCCTTTTCTCTGTTTTTATATAGTTTTAAAGTCAATAACGTTGGGTTTTTGGACAGAAAAACCTAAATATTGACTTGATAGAGTAATAGACTTATGTAAATCATTTTAAGAACTACTTCTTTGGTGCACTTTATAGAGCAAACAATATATTTATTTGCTGTTCTTGCTCTTTAATTATGACGATTTACTTTAAAAATGGATTATCTGATTTAATTCATTGACCAATTGAGATCATTTACAGATTCATCCAAAGCATGTATAGTTAGTTCGGCCCTTGCAGAGGTTGAGTTGAGAGATTTCAAGAAAAATCATAGGAATTTCTCTGAAGAATCATACCAACGTGGCATATACATTGATACTGTGTTGTACATAGATGGTTTCACCATTTGTACAAGAACAAGCTCGTGCAGTGGGCTCACATTGACAGTAAACACCACAGAGTTTAGAGACAGACGAGTGCAGAGGCGTACTGTCGGATACAATATTGACATTTGAAGAGGAACACATGCACGAGGTGAGCCAGACACTGCAGTCAAATAATAAACAAGGGAGGAAAGTGTGTGTTGGAGAGGCCTCATCTTCCCATCTGATGCTCTTTAATCTGCTCCAGTATGTTGATCCAGCGCACGCACGCACACACACATACACATACACATACACATACACATACACATACACATACACACACACATCCCTACATACGTAAAAATACTTTTTTACAAGTAAAAGTCTGGCACTTGAATATTTCTTATATATATAATATGAATCTGTAAAGTACCTCAAGTTGTCAAATAAAAGTCATCTTCTTTAAATTGAATGTATTATTTACTTAACACACACACACCCACAGCTCCAGCCTCATACCATGCTGCTTTAAAAAAAAAAAAAAAGGCACAGCTGAGTAACATAAACACGCCTCCTTTTTTCTAATTTCCTCCTCACACACACATTGACTGGCTGTAGACGCTAGTGAAACACATGTTCCTGGCTCTGGCAGTGACATCACCTCGCCTTGTGGTCAAAGTCCAGTTCCTCTATCCGGCTTAGACTCTGCTAACACACCGCCACACTCACAGCCAGCGGAGACACCGACACACACACACACCGACACACACACACGGCAAGCAGAACACCGGTAGACGAAGCAGAAAAGAAGCAAATAAGGGATGAAGGATTATCCACGTGATTAAGGATGGCTCTGCTGTGACAGCCGGGATCCTGCGGCCCACACTGACAGCCTAAAGACTCTCCCTCCTCCCCCCTTTACCTCCCTTCTTTACCTGTTTTTGTCACCTTACCACCTCATTTGTATCACTTTCCTTCTGGTTTGCTGTTCCCTCCCTTTTTTGGCACTACTTTCTCTCTCCGTCCCCCTCTCACGTTTTTGGGGAGGGAGGGAGGGATGAGCTCCACGGCTGCTTACCGGCAGTTCCTCCAGGACCTGGAGGATAAAAAAGGTCGGTGCACTTAAACCTTGTCACCTTTAATTTACAAGTCGTAGACACTTCCTTTACAAGTGTGTTCAAGGCTGTGCTGTAATGTCATGTAATCTTATCCTGTATTATCTCGTTTGGAGTAAATGTGGGGTGACATCAGGAGAGTGACATGTTGCACGTGGTGGATTACTCACCAACACTGTGAATCAGCGCAAAACAAACCAAGGGCTGGGCCTTAAGGTGTCATACCTGCTCTTCAGGGATTCTTGTGCAACGAGATACAGAATGTCACTCACGTAACTTTATTTACACTAATGGAGGTTTGCTAAGCTCTTGTTCTTTCTGTGGCTAACATCGAGGTCAACTTTGTGTGTGTTTACTCAGCTACTGTATGGGGTCCAGATAAGATGTGGGTCAGTAGAAGGACACAGACTGGCTCCTTTAATTCAAGCTCATACACGGCTACCCAATATCCTTCTGTGTTCTTTGAGCTCTTTATTAGTACTAGCAGCTTATTGGTCAGTGTGGCTCTAGAGGTAGAGGGTCATCTACTAATTGGAAGGTTCATTGTTCGATCCCGAGCCCCTGCAATCAACATGGAGATGTCTCCCAATGGCTTGGCTGAATGTCTGTGAACATTAGGGTTGGGGCATTGGCACCTTGTATGGAAGCCCTGCCTTCGTATGATGAATGAGTGAATGATGGCTTGTGTTGTAAAAGCAGATGAGGGGTCGCATAGACAATATAAATACGATTGCTAATTGTTTGTATTAGCGATGGTTCTCTCTGCTTTTTGTCGTTGACGAAACTTGGTCCCAGTAGACGCTGGCAAGAAATCTGACATGTGCGTGAAACCTATCCTCTCAAAGAGAAAAGACAACAGCGGGATGGTTTGTTGGAGTGTCAGCTGACGTGCAGGAGCAGGCAGCTGTTATCACAGCAGCTAGCAGAGCGTAGCATCCACTGAAGAGGGGCTTGTCATCTCAAGTTCCTCTTGGCTCCTCTTAGTGCTTTGAATATGTTGTACAGCGATGTATATTTAAAGCACAGAAGCATCATTTGGTTAAATATTCCAGTGTTGTATGGAGTGACTCAAGGCAGTTAAATGCTCGTAAATAAGCAAGTGGCATCACTCAACAGCCAACAAATAAAGGTCATCTTTTGAATGGCTGGTGAAATGTGAACATTTACTACCCATTTGGTTGATGGACAAAATGGACACCTTTGCCCCCTGTTTGTATGTGATATATTGGACTGTGTTAACTGCTTTAACACTCTGAGTTTTCCCTTCAAAGCTTCAGACAGACTGATCTAGAGTTAAACCCTTGGAATGAAGAGGAGATTAAGACATGGTACCTTTTACGTGTTCACTCTTAGATGGTAACCACACCACATTTGATTGATATCACTTTATAGAATGTAATATAACTGCTGCACAGGACTCTTAGTAGTGACATTTCTATATCTGGGTAAAAGTTATTAGCCTATCAATTGCCTGATAATACAAGTAGTAGAGGAGGCAGAGTACATTATTGAAGTAGAGAGCTTATCAGACTTCACACCACCAGCTTTGTCTGTATGCAATTTGCAACCCTTTCTCACAGTAGCTGTTGCATAACTTCAGTATGATTTATGTTTTATGGACACATACAGTAAATGATGTGATAACGTCTTTAATGGTATCATGTCTTTACACACAGTTTTGGCTTATCCATAGCACCCTTTATTATCATGAGGACAATTATTATCGGTTTCTGAAGTACCTGTATCTTTAATGCATTTTTACTTTAACACAATATATACTTGTAGTGAATCCAAATCCTGTTTAAAATATCCCTCACACTTCTATACAAATGTTTTAGTTTAGTTAATGCAGGAGTCTTTACACAATCTACAGTTTTCTATGGATACGCTCTTTCAAATAACGGAAAAAAACCAACGACGGCTACATGTTTAGTTCTTGCTTTTGTCTGCTCTTCACCTGACTTGTCCTACTATGCAAATGTGCATTGTTTAAGCATACATGGGAAGCAGACACTCACTGTTTCTTGTCTGGTTTACCTTTCTCTCTGCCTTTTTAAGAGCTTCTGAGAAACCTCTCTACATCGCCACGGCTACGCTCACATTTAAATGCTGCCCTACTTCTCGTCTTTTGTCTCCTAATTTTACTACGACCAACACTACACCTGCTGCTACTTGTGGTTTTGTGATAGTATGTGGCACACTTCCAAACCCCCCCACCCCCCCTCAGTCCTCCAGCAGCTGCTGCGTCTGAGGCCTTACAGCAGTAGATGTCAGGGTGTGTTAGAATCTCCTACAATCCCCTTTAACCCCCTTTTGAATGACCGATCTTAACCACTTTAAAGGCAGTGTAATGAACAGAAGTGTAATTGATTATCAAACATTCAATAGTGTGAGTTGTTGTGTAAACACATTAAGCCACTTTTGTGTTACGTCATTTATTTACCCCCTATTCTTGGGAGGGATATGTTTAGCGTTGTTGTAATGAGCTTTGCGTACAACAACAGAGATGTTAGTACAAGCTGGAGTAGTTTTTATATACCGGTTATTTACTGATGCTGCCTAGAAATACCTCTAAGGCCACCATGGGGCCTCAGCCATCTGCACCCACTCTCATCTCCTCCTCTACAGGCTTAACCTCAGAGGGGCTCCCTGCTTCACCGTTGAAATGGAATAACAAGTGTACTTCAGTGGGCCGCCCATTGTTTCACACTGTGTTTATCTGCAGTCACCTGCCACCGGAGACTAATGGCCCGAGGACTAGCTGTGTGACGGAGAAACAGAGGACATGTATGAATGGGTTTGAGGTCGTGTTTCTGAAAAGATTGCTCACAATTTGTTTAAGGTGGAGCAGCTGTCAGCTCATAAAGTACTCACTCTCTCCACCTGTACTCCACAGTTGAATGACTTCAGCATTTTGGACTGGATTCATGTTCATGTCCTTTCTTTTTAGTTGTCTGTGTTTGTGTTTCTGTGTCAGAGCAGATCTGTGTCAATGCCCCCTGTGCTAACAGCAGGGTTATGTTTTCAAGTTCATTAGCCAAGGACTCCACTTCAAAAGGCTTCTGTTTCCTGCCTTATTGTCACTTGTCATTTACAAATATTGCTCATTCACCGCTCTTAATCACATGAAAGTTAGTCCAACTACTTTAATGATAAAGGATTAGCTATTTAAGTTATTTGACAAGAATTTGATTTGAACTCATTTCAGCAGTAGTTGAATATGTTTTTTTTGTTGGACAAACGAGAACATTTATTTTTCATCCTTTTCTAAAGTTTCATAGAAAAAACAATGATCATCAATCTAATAATTCTAAAGTAGTTATTCCTTTAAACTCATATTAAATGAATACATTTGGAAAAGATGGCGTGTGTGTGACGATGAGTCATCCATTCGGAGGTGTATATTTGCTCATTATTGACGTGTTTCCTATGCAACACAAAGTTCCCCTTGCTGCTTATAGACATGGTGGCAACCACAAGGCTTGAATCATTCCCTCCTGCATTTACTCATACTGTGCATAGAAACAAAAAAACATATACCAGTTTAAAGGTTTTTTTAACCTTTCTACATTGAAGTAGTTTAATGTACTTTAAAGTGGGTGGAATATGTAGAAAGGTTGAGACCCTGGTCTAGATTCCTCCTGTTGCTACTTTGATAAATGTCAAACCGATTCTGATTCAATTTGTTCAAAACAATTTTTCCTACTAAGAATATAATTCAGGACAGCCATGACTACAGTGCCCTCTGACAGGAGCAGAGGGTATCTGAGTCCACCCTGTAGCGTAGTGGAGCTGCCCCTCAGCCATCACCTGGGTCACTAACAGGAGGCCTTTGTCTCAGGAGCCGCTCCCAGGCAGAGACCTCAGTGACATCAGTAAGCTGCCCTGTGCTGCACCGTTTATTATAATCCAGTCATATGTGTGGTGTTTGACTTTGTTATGAGGCTAACATTAACTCCATTGTTGTCCCCACTGTCATGAGTTTGTCATGGGGATGAAGTTGTTTTAGAAATTGGATTAACTTGGGTTGGAGGGAGGAAAATGTTGATTATGAAATGATAGGCTGCCTTATTCGCTGAAAAACATCTTGAGGAAATACAACCTGTTTTGTAAATGATACTGCAAATGTGATTAAGAAAATGACCTTAATAAGAGGGGTGTGACTGGGTAAAGTAATTACTTAAATTACCTGTAAGGCAGGGAGGGACAGCTGGCTGATGGATGAATGTTCTTTAGGAGACATAAAAAAAAAGGGCACAGCATGTAGATGAAGCTGGAGTGTGTGAGTGTGGAACACTTCATTTGGCTTAGCCTTGACTTCTCCCATATCCCCCACTGTTAGTTTAATCCACTGGACTAACGCTGCTGAGCGACAATCCTTTACAACAACCTGACGCTGTTACACAAGGATACATGGCACCACACAGCAGCATGTGCATATACATTAGGGCTGCAAATATGAATAATCTTCAATCAATCTACTGATAATTAGAAGAAAAAACGTTCATCCCGTTGTCTTTAAATCCAAAGCAATGGTCTAGCTCTAAATGTAAATAAAAATAACTTAATGATATAAACAAGGGACAAGCAAGAAATCTCCATGTTTGAGAGGCTGAAGATAGATCTTTCTGCGATTTTACATGAAAAATTACAAGGTGGGTTAATTGGTTATCAAAATAGTGAACTTCTGACAATCGACAAATGATTGCAGCTCTAATATAAAGTGTCTGCTCAATTTGTCTATGAACATTTACCTCAATAAGTTCTTGCACAGACACAGCAATACTAATATTTAACTGTAACTAAAAACTTAGACAATAGAATGTCTACAGTAAAAGACATATTGTTTTGCCCTGGGTAAAGTCTGAACTAACTGTCCGAAACCTAGGGATAGTTGTGTGTTGGTGTTTAGCTTAAAAAGTGAAATCATTGTAAAAGGATATTTTGTTGAAGCCCTAGTAAGATGCTGTTCCGCACGCACGCACGCACGCACACACACACTACTGTAAACGCATGAGAAGTAGACACAGCCAAACACACACCTCCCACTCACACCTCATGCTCCTCTTCACACCGTCTGCCTGCTCATTCCAAAGCTGGCTCCATTGACCTCAGATCACTGCTGCTTTCATCAGAGGGGTAAACGAGCTCATTTCCAACATCCTCCTGAATTAGCCGCTTAAAACTGACCGCTGGTCTGTTCATTTACCATCCAGAGCTCCTTCTCTGTAATAGCTATTGAATCTGCATCCAGTGTTAAACCACAACACCTTAAATAGCCACTAAACAGTAGAATCCGACTGCTCCCCCTCTGGAAGACCCCAGTGGTCTGTGGTAATATTGTGTTGGCTCTAATCTGGATTTTATTGTTTCAATTACTTCTAATGGTTTTACCAGACTCTGGAGGTGGAACCACTGTACTCTGATAAAGATTACAACATCTCCCGAAATAACTCAAACATACGAGTCAGCATTTAAAAACCATTGGTTAAAAAAAGCCATTGATGGAGGTCTTTCTAGGATTTTGGATTTGTGGAGGCCAAGGGAAAGAGGCTCTTTATCCCATTTCTTTAGGCAGGGCAAGTTTATTTATATAGCACCTTTCAACACAAGGCAATTCAAAGTGCTTTACAAAAATGAGAAGATATGCAGGTAAAATAACAGTTATACCAAGTCAAAGTGGCCTTAAATTAGTTATTTGTTATCAATAATTGGGTGCTTGGGCCGCATATTTGACTCAATGTTGGCCAAAGAGTGTGGGAAAGTGTGTTTATTTTCCAAATAACTAATTGTTTACTAAAATACTTGAATCCATACAGCCTAAAGTTGTGTCCGTGTTAACAGGATCCGAGAGGCTTTAGCTCTAAGAGTGAAATTATTTTACTCAGATTAATGCAAACATTTCTATGAGACTTTTTGAATCCAGACCTTCTGGTGCCTCTCTCATACCTCCTTAACTCTAACATCCGGTTTGTGTAGCTAATTCTTTGTGACTGTTGCAGAGAAGCAATTTGTTACTTAACAAACCAGTATAAGCGTGACATTGTTTTGTGTCACGAGCAGACAAGTTGCCTGTCTGAACTTCAAAGCCTGTTGATCAGGTTACATAAACGTCTGGAGGCTGTTTGCTTCACGTTAGCAGGATAGCGGCTCCTGTGCCAGAAATAGTCCGAGGAGGATGGTTTCAACTTAGCCTTCATCACAGCGGTACAAATCTAGATATTAAAGGTCCCCTATTATACTGTTTTTCTTCAATATATTATAGGTCTCAGATATATACAAAACATGTCTCTGAAGTGTTTGGCTCCAAACACCAAACAGATCATTGCAGCATCCCATAATCCCCTCTGTTTCAGCCCTGTTTCCAAAGTGCTGATTCTCTGTCTGTTACTTGAGATGAAAATAAGGAGCCCCTCCCCACGCCCCCTCTGAGAGAGGTTACCTTGGTTGGTTATTGGCTAATGGTTACACAAGCCAAGAAATCGTTATGACATCATAAAGTGGCCAAAATCTCAGAGATCAGCTCATTTTCAGACAGGTTTTTATACAAATCGATCGGGACAAAAAGTGAGCGAATCTTTTTTCCTGAAACTCTCAGAATCTCTATGAACATGAAAAAGTGGATTTTGCATAATAGGTGACCTTTAAGCTTGACTAGCTACAAAACAAAGCATAATAAGGCCCTATCTTTATTTTTTCTTCAGCACCTTTTCGAGAAAGCCTGGACTTCTGTTACAAAGCCTGCGTCATATGTGTGACACATGCATCAAATACTGTGGCAGGTTTAATAATCACATGTGGGAGATGAGGCAGAACCTTTATGGCACCAAAGCACATCCGCCCATTTTAGAACTGGCAATAAAATGTCCAGTTATCCAATAATAGCCATTAAACACAGTATAGCATATTGTGCGTTTAATGTGCCGTTCTTTCACTTAGCGTTCAATAGATGTGACCTGTATGCAAAATGTGGAAATGCAACTAAATGGATTGAGCCATTCATGCTAATAAATGACTTTTGTATAGGCCCTGGGTAGGGGTATTATTAGAAGATGAATGGAGGATCAGTTGGTTTTCTTTGTCAGTGTGTAAAGCAGGGCTTTTGAGTGACAGACAAATACACACACTTATTTTCTTCTAAATAAATTACTTTGATTTGCGCCCTTTACGATTACATCCACTATAAATTAAGTCAGATGTTTCAGGTTTTTTTTTTACTTACGTGGTGTTAAAGAAGAGTTTTAAAGGGGCCCTATTTTGCTTTTGAGGTTTATATTCAGGGGTGCACATAACTGGTACGCAGGTACGCATGCGCGGCAACAATCTGAAATGCGTACCGTCACTTGTGTCACAAAGTGCATTTGCGTACCGAAGTACTTGTGAAGCTTTTCCAGAAGGCGGTTAGATCACCGGACGACAGAGTCGGTCTCCGTGTGCACAGACGGGGCTGCTGTTGACGTTCACGATACAGAGGGCTTCATCAAATAACTTTGAGTGGAGCCAGAAGTTGGAGTACCAAACACTGACTCCAGGTACTCATCTGAGTACCTCACTGAGGAAGTTATGTGCACCCCTGTTTATATGACCTGTGGTGTGTTATATAGGTTTTAATGGATGTAAATGGTCTGCATTGACCAAAATCCCGAAGTTCCCTAAGAGTGAGTTTCTCTACCACACACTCCCCCCTGCCTCCATTGGATTCCTATGTTTCCTTCTAGACCATGTGTGTATGCACACAATACAAAAATGAACCTAAAGATGAGCATAGTAGGGCCCCTTTAATATATGCTACTCTAAGAGAGAAATACCTAATATGACTAACAATGTGATTCATTTTTGTTTTTAACCGTAAGGGGCTTATTTTGGCTTACAACATCTTCCAACATGCATCCTAAAGCAGCTGGTTGGATCATCATTTATTTCACGGTTTGAGTTTTCATGTCTCTTAATCCTGGGTCATAAACTCACACGACACGCTTCCAGAAGCAGTCCTCCAGATGTGTTTGGTGTGATAAGCGTTCCCTCACGTTTATCAGCATAGCTGCAGTGGGGGTGCGGCCCCGCCGTTGCTTCACTGGCTAGACTTCAGTGTTTACTGTCATGAGTGTGACCCTATGGAGGTGTGTTTGGGACACCCCCCCCCCCCAGAGCCCCTGATTGCTACACCAGGGCTGTAGCACCCCCCATAGGATTGGTTCACTGGTCAAAGACGCGGCTTTGTAAACAGACCCATTTTTCTTAGGAAACTTTGAGTGTTTTATTGTATCCACATGGGTGCATTTTGTTAACACTTTAACACCACCTCTCTCCCCTTGTTATTCATATAGCTTTTAAGTATACCCTCTCCCCGCTCACTGACAGGGCTGTAATCACAGGACAGTGTGGTCATTTAATTACCATGTGTGTGACTACAGGGTGCAGGCGAGGGAACAAGATGATGAGAGGAGAGGTGGGAACAAAGGCAAGAGAAGTTTGGAGGGAATTAAAGAGAATGTTAGGAATGAAAAGTACAGATTGACCAATTAAGAGTTCAAGATTTGTCGCTAGTACCATTATTGTAGGGATGACGTACTTTTTCATTCATGCTTCATTATTGTAGGGATGACGTACTTTTTCATTCATGCTTCTATTTTAATGAAGCAAACATCTGTGACATATTGTCTGACCCTTTATAACTCTTTAAACAACTTAGAAATAACATTCATTTCGATATTGTGGTGGCATATTTGTCACTTGTTTAAAGTATAACAATATATTTGTATCGTCACCCTATATCATCATACATATCACATCAACAGATAGTCACCAATAGATTAGCTTAGCATCGACTGACGACAGAAAACAGCGGGAAAAGCTATCCATTTTACCCTCCACCAATCACAACTTGTATTGTTTACACTTTTGTAAATATTAAACAAATAAGATAAAAAAGTGTAAGTTGGTAAGCTTTAGATGTGTTAGTAGTAGTGTTACTACTGTTTCCATACTTTATGCTAAGCTAAGCTATTTCATCTCTAGTTGTAGCTTCTTATTTACCGTACTGGACATAGTCTTGATCTTTCCATGTATCTCAACAAACAAAGAATTGAAAGTTATTTTCTTTTTCATCCTTTTAGCAAGCACCCAATTTAAATGTAAGATGTTTTTTAGTCAGCCATCCCGACCCACCGCTCATTCAGAGTTTGAAATCCCCCTGAGCAGAACCTGAAAAAGAACATAAAGGTTATGGCACAAAAGAGAGCCATTTAAATGTCCCAGCATTTCTGCACAGTGGAGTTCAGACTCAGAGTCCATCTTTGGCATCAGAAATATCCCAGCTCGAGGAAGAGATTAAAAGCAGCTTCATAGATGGAAATCTCATTAGCTCTCTAACCTGGAGTTAATAAGGTTTTTAGGTTATTGCTGCCAAATTGTCTTGTGGAACTGGTCATTAAACTCCCCTTTCTGGTTAAGATGCTTTAGGGAAGAGCTGCTCGGCTCAGCAATGTTCTTTGCTTCCATTGTGGACCGTCATTTTGTTTTTGACGCACATTTAATTCACAATTCTGTTTTCCTGAGTGAATGCAGGTGGGCTTAGATTAATTTAGCTCTTCAGCAATGGGTCTTTTGTCCTTGTTCAACACAGCTCTGTTTCCCCCTGTCTTCAATACTGCTGCTTTATTAGCTTTTATCACTACTACACTTAACTGAAATCCACATCCAAGTTATTATGATGTTGCACAGCTGTTAACTCTCTTAAAGTAATCCATTTAGAGAGAACACGAGGCATTGTTTGGCAGCAGGTTGGATTCCCTGAAAAAAATTCTTTTATTTAATCATCCAATTTGTGTATTGGTTATATTGACTAACTGATGTACAGTGATTTATGGCTGACTCCTCATTCTTCCCTCGTCAGTCAGTAAACTGTTTGATAAGACTTCCTTCTGCGTGATGAAAACAGTTTATCGCGTTAATGATTTGTGACGGCATGGACTGCAGGATAGTGTTTATTTTGAGCTGATGTATCAGAGTTCAGATCGTGTGGTTAATTAAGACAACTGACGGAGGTCTAAGGGCCAAACATGTTTTGACTATCAATAAATGAAAGTCATCACATGCCGTCTCTGATATAGTGCTGTTTTGGACGGGCATTTCCCAACTTGGTTTTTCCACGAAATCCCTCTGCTCCTGCAGCATGACACTTCTATGCTTTTTTGTGACAGTTGAGAACAAGCTCTTTGGCTCTATGGGACTACATTGGAAAGATATCTTATTGATTTTCTGTTAAAGTCTGTTTTATTCAGCCCCTAAGGGTAAGCATTTCTCAGCTTCCTGCCAACGTACTTGTCAGAACAAACATCTTAAATTGACACATTGAACAGACTGAGAGATTTGTATTAAATCATTACATTTTAAAGATGTTGTTTCCTGAAGTCTGTTGCAATATAAACATGTCTTAAATTATCTTTTGATATAAGAAAAAGTATTGAGCCACTATCCCAAAATGTATATAGCAAGTCATTTAAGAGAGCAGGATAAGTATTATTCGACTTTTAGTGAATATTACGGGGAATCACAGTCTAATATTGCTTTGAAACTCTGGCCATTCAAAGAATATTTAATTGTAGTAATGTACACTTTGAATGCCTTCGATATTATTAAGTATTGATGGGTTCATTTACATATTCTAACTCCCATTGTGTGTAAACGTGTAGCCATGAGCCACACATAGCACAGCAAACAAAACAGAACAATATACGCCGCTGGTGTCTCTTTAAAACTGCACTGTGTGATGCTCTGCTGCTTCCTGTCTACTTCCTGCTTCCCCAGACTCCCATCAGGCCCTGCAGGCTTCCTGAAGCCAGAGGGGCAACGTGGGAAATGTAGTGTTATCTCAGTGTGACACCGCGGCGGCGGCTGCTCTGTAGTTCATGAGTTTACACGCCGTCAGTGTTGAGAGAAACCAGAAACGATGGGGAAGATATTGTATCTGTCCATGTTGTTCTTTCTCACCGCCTCGTAGAATTGAAGCTGCCATCTTTGCTTTGGCCCTCAGGTTTATTTCCAAGATAGAGGTGCTTTAGGCTGTGAGGCTTTAAAGGCGGCAGCGACACTCGAAATAGGACACAGGGGTTTCTCTCCATCCCTTGTGTGTGTGTTTGTGCGGACATGCTCAAATATCTTGTTTTTTCTTACGAGGTTTTCTTTTAAACAACACAGATAAACAAAAGGGATATGTATCAGCAGGACGCAAAACACACACTTAAAGAAAGAAGTTACAAACTAAAAGTGGGGGATCCATCTCCTGAATGATATAAGTACATACATATTTATTTAGATACAGATATCTGCGTCCATATATAAATATATCCTGCCTCTGAGACACTGTGGACAGTCAGCTCAGATAACCTTCAGAGTTGACATAGGCTGTGTGTATAGAGCTTGTATGAGGATATAGGTATATTATTTATGCCTGTGTGCATCTGTACTTTGTTATTGTGGACTTACCGTAGATTTACCCGTTTTTTGTGGACTCATCCTAGGTTTTTCTTACTTTTTGTAGATTTACTATAGATTATTCTTATATTTTGTGGATTTACCATAGATTTCTCTTTATTTTTGTGGATTTCTATACATTTTATTGGACTACCCCTTGATTTTCTTTTTTTGACCTACACTACAAAAATGTGCGGATTCCCCTAGATTTGTGTTATTTCAGCCTCATGGGTTCCTCGCAGTGTTCATCTCTCTTGTTTGCTTTTTGTGAAATGTGTGTTGTAGACTAAGTCGGTCCACCTAGACTCATCATGCTTCGATCTCCGTAAGTTGTTTAAAGGTGTTGTCTGTGTTTATTGAAGGCTTTCTGCTCTGTCAACTGGTTATGTGTTGTTGAAGCCCAGAGGAGCAGGCCTGCAGTCAATAACACTAACAGATGATCTGCCGTCAATAAGCTCCATCAGCTCTCTCCTATCTCTCTTTGATATAGTGTCTCTCTCCCCAATGGTTAATGCTTTGAACACAAATGGCTTTACATTCACACAGAGGGATTCACCTTCAACATGTTGCTATGTAACAGTATTATTATAACACATGATCATCATAATGCTTCATCATCTTGAATTGTGGCCAAAATGATCCATACAAAAATGAAAATAGAGTTGCCTTTTATTATTGTGTAATCTCTTTTCTGTTTTGGGCCACACTCCTCTCCTCTTTCCCACAGTAGTCAGCCCCCTCCTCTCTGTTATTCCCACACCTCACCAAGTCCACATTTTCCATACAAATGTTCAAACACTGGTCTTGAACTCATCTCCCTATGAGCTTGTTAAGAAAGGATTACTGTCCCTTTGTGTAAGTGGAAACATACCTGACTCTGTAATGAACCTGTGGAGTCATTAACGCTGCCATTGATCACTTTCCAACTTGTTGTACCTGTCGGGCACAATTCTGCCCCCAGGCTCACCCAGATACACACTCATTCATTTCCTGTCCCGCTACATAGTGAACAGAGCTGCAGTGTGTGTGTGTTTTCTGCCACAGGGCCATTAGTGAAAGAGAGGAGCTTCAGCCTGTCTGTGATGTACGACCGCTCCCCCTCCTCTTGTTTTATGGCCAGTGTTGGTGGTCTTCTACTTCACGTCACACCTGCCTGCGTACAACACACTCTTATGTGCTAAAAACAAATACATGCAAGCCTCTGGACCTATAAAACTCAAGTGAAAGTTCTCCATGAGTTAGAGGGAGTTTTTGTATAGTTGATCCAGGCTACTTGATACATTTAACAAGCTGTTCTCGGGACAGTTTTACCACCGAACCCATTAAGACAGCATATAGAACCAGAGGCCTGCTGACACAGATGGAGTGTTTATCATGGGGATACAGAGCGTTACATCCAGTGAGGAAGAGGCTATACCGTAAAAGTCACTCAAAAAAAGAAATATATATTAAGATAATAATCCACCATTGAAATATTTGACTTGTTTTTCCCTCGTAGATAATAAAACATGCAGCATATGACAGCTGCAATCAACATGTACTGTCATTAAACAAAACTGAACTTCCCAGGGATACATTCTCATAATTTGTAATGACATAAAACAGGGAATTGTGGGAAGTCCTTTACATTGGGCCGGATGAAATCAGTAAATATTTACCATCTTTGTTTGATAGATGACTTATTACTGATATATAAATGAACAGTTTAAGGGTTAAAGGTGATAAAACTACAAATTAGGAATGCCACAATAAGAACATTTGAAGTTGCGATTATACTGGACAAAATAATAAACTATATTCGATATTATCCCGACATTTATCAAAACATAATAAACTAAAATAACTTTTTTTAGTATCTCAACTTACCCATAAGAGACACATATTTTTCTTGTGGAAAACAAACAATTAAATAATCTTAAACAAGTTAAACAAAATAAATGATAGCCGCCCTGCATTAAAAAAAAATCTCAATTCTCTACCATGATGTCGAGGTTAAAGGCCTTTTTATATATACACCCCAATGAATTACTTGTGAGTAATTGTTGTTGCATCCCCACTACTGACCATGTGTCATCTTGAGTTGTCATGTGACTAAAACAAAGGAGCCAGATAAAGAGAGGCCTGTGTGGCGGAGACCTTTAGGACTGAATGTAAATGTTGACGTCATGGCGACGAGGACTCTGACAGCCGATAATTACAGCTTCTTCAGGAGCCGGGGTCAAGTGCCTGATTGTCCTAATTGAGAGGTGTCCATGGTAACGACAACAGCTGGGATTAAAATGAAGGGCCCGGTTACCGTGGTTATGTGTTAGGGTCCCCTATATTTGTGTACCCTCTTCACATTCTCTGCCCCCGGCCCTTTCATTGCCTCACTTTTTGTCTTTGGTCCTTTCCCATCCACTGACCTCATCGTCTGAGTGTTTTTCTTCCTCTTCTTCCTCATTTCTCTCACGACCCTATAGATGTCTTGCTCTTTCTCCCCCGCTCTCACAAACACACCTCATCCTCACCCTCTTTACCAGCGCTCCTTCATTCTCAGCCCGGTACATGTGTCGCTAAGCGGGGCGCTAACGTAGCCAGGAAGTTTAATGTCAGACAGAAGTAAAGCTGTTGCACTTTTTTAATGTGCCCACTTTTTCACTCAATAGATGGTCAACCACATTTTTTATATCTCAGCACATATTTGATTGACTTCTGGGAAATGTGTACATTCATGGTCCCCAGAGGATGAACCCTTCTGACTTTGGTGATTATCTGACATTCCCAACGAGCGCCATCAACAGATCAAAGGTTTTATTTGCCCAATATTTTTGGTTTTTGGGCAAAACCCTGCAAATCTAATGAAATTCCCATCAGCCATAAGACATAATCCATTATAAAGTGTTAGCATGCTAATATGCTAAACCAAGACGGTGAACTTGTTCAACTTTAAGCCTGCTCAACATAAGCATGTTAGCATTGTCCTTGTGATCATGTTAGCTGATGCTACTCTATGGCGTTTAACTCGTGTTTACGATGTGAATTCATTGATTTGATAAATGTCATTGTATTCAAATAAATGGTCATTATCTACATGGCAAATTCAAAATCAGTTTTTAAGTAGGTTTGGACAAAAAATAATGTATTGTCATATAGGTTGTTATTGTTATACAGGTGTCTTTTTAGTGATTTATTGCATAACAATGAAGACGGGGAAAATACAGTTATGAACTTAATATGCTTCATAATAGTTTTTTTAAACAGATTTTTTGTGGAAAAACATGGATCAGGGGATGTGCAAAAGTACAGATCTTTTTCTAATTTTCGCTAAAAAACTGATTTTTATTCTAAACGAATTTCTGGTATGTTTCTATCCAGTTTAAAACCCCACTATAAATAAATCAGGAAGGAAGAACAGTTTCATCTGCTGGATGTGATCCAACTGAGCCACGGTGGAAATTCTCTTTCTCTTTATTTCTGTTTCGTTTCCCTCCTTGCTGCTGCACTGTGATGTCAGCACTCGTGCCCTCTCACATGCTTTTATTATTTCTGTCTTTCACTTTCTCCTGTCGCCCCTTTAACTCTGTCACTCTTGGACTTTGACCTTATCTCTGTCCTTATCTCACCCTTTTTATCACCCGCTCTCACGAGATAACACTCCTTTCCTAACACCCTTTGCTGTTTACCGGTTGCGTGTCAATTAATCGAAACAAAAACAAATAGTTATTCTTTTGAATCATTCTTCCTCTATTCTCTTTTTGTTTCCATCTATTCCTCTCACTGTGTGTGTCCGTCCTTCTCTTGCTCATCAACCTGAGATTAACTAAGGCCCTAAAACCAAAAGAGTTTGGATGCAGATTTTTTTTCTTCTCACGGGGTCATAAACACATCGCTCTTCCTCCTTCCCTCCCACTCCCCCCTCCCTGCTTTCCCACAATCCATCCATGCCGGGCTTCTGTGTGACAGCTCCTCCTTTCCCCATTTCTCTTCATATAAGCAGTGACTCCTGAGTGATGACTGGAAAAGTGCATCTACAAACAGTGTGCTAAGATTGCCTTGGTGACTAGCTAATGTCAACACACACTAACATGACCCTTGACCTTTTCCCTTGATGAGCACTCTGACCGAACAGTCGGAGCTCCAGAGGTCAACATCAGCGTTTTCATGCTGATCCTGAGTCAGTCCGGTCACAGAGGTCAGGGTGGCTTCCTGCTCCTAGTCAGCTTGTACTGCGCATACACACCTCACTCCAACACCCATCATACGAGAGGTTAGCCATGACAACGTTATGTCCAAACTAGGAATATGACACCGTTGTTGTGGTGGGGGTTAATCAGTGGTAACAGATGTAGTCTGTAGGGCAGGAGTTAACATCTATTGAATTGAATGAATGTCATTGATGAAGGAACGGCTAATGATATTTCTGGCTATAAACTATGTGTATTTGTTTTTGACAAACATTTCTTTATTGCCTACAGACTTTAGAATAGTTGTATCTTGTGATAAGACGGTTCAGGGGTGTTACGTCCAAAGACGACGCTGCTTCAAACAGTGCTAGAGGCTGAGTTGGTGTTAAAGGTGCTTCAGGTTTTCATGATTTCTGATTTCACTACACAATTAGAATGGACAGAATAATTCACGATAAATACTTATAATGCTATCAGTCAAATGTGTCTCTTACTTTTTGTCTTTTTTTTTTATCAAATGAATTACACTGAAAAACGTTTAGGGAGAATGGGGGATAGTCTGGGAACATACGCGTACTAATGGACAAGTTACACAAATAGACAGGGACATTTTTTTCAATGGATTATTTTATAGTATTATCATCTTTATTCTAATTTACATTATATCACAACTTTGTCTTTTAATAAACATTGTTATCGAGTGATATAGTGTTTTAATATCCTTTTTTAATAGCAACATTGAACACATGCATTTAACAAATGTTGCCTCTTACAAGCAACAAGTACACAATAAAGTATGTTACATCAGATTCAAGGCGTATCACCGGAAAACAACACAGCCATTTTTTTACTATGAGAAAAGTAGCTTTGAAAAATCACCACTGCAGCAGTTGAGGTTTCAGGATAAATAATAGTTTCTCATGAAAATGCTTACTCACCTAGTGTCTGCAGAAATGGCTTTATTTAGCCTGTCATTGTTTAGACACTTCCTTTATTACAAAGAGCATCCCAAGCACCTCTATGACAGTAGACTACCGCTCATGTTGTGCTACTATAACTGATATTACATCTTCTTGATAGCACATATTCTAAAAATAATGGCGTTTTGGTGTGTGGCCCCTGAGGGAACAGAGCGTAGATGTGAAGTCTTTGTTCTTCTCTTTTCATGATGCAGGGTGAGGGAGAGGACAGGGGTAATTGGGCTCAGAAAACAAAGCTTTGTCAGAGATTGTGTGGATGTGTGTGAGCTTCTGTATTCCTCGGTGTGTGTGTGTGTGTTCACGTTCACCTTTCCTCTCAGCCAGATAATATCATTGACCTCTGCAGGAATCCAGGCTTCTAGAAACAACGTTGCTCTGGTGACTTTTGGACCGAGCCGCAGCCTGTGACCCCGTTTCACTCTTACTTCTTCCTGAAGAGTCTTCCCTTATTTCTATCTCATATTTTGCATCTCAGGACTCAGAAAACCCCACTTCCATTTCCTGAAACTCTATAGAGAAATCAGGCTTTGGGGAAATGTAATGACATCACTGTTTGCAGGGTGATGAGGGATGTAAAAGTGACTTGTGTGTAATGAGCACAGTTTAGAGTTACAGGAAGTCAGCTTGAGATGTAATCTGACTTCAACCTTGCCTCCTCTTTCAGTCATTACTCACATCTCCTCAGTAGTTCTCTGGCCCCCCTGTGTTTTGTGTGTGTATTGGGGGCCACACTCGTCCTCGTCCTCCTCTAATCTCCTAATGGCCTCTCGGGGTAGCCCTGTCTGTCTGTCTGATGACTCCTGGCTCTGTTCCTGTTCTCTTTGGACAGGACCAGCGATCCGCTTAGTCCTCCCGTCAAAACATAACTAACTCACCTGTCAGCCGACTGGAGACCTTCAGTGTGGTCATCCCACACTGAAGAGACGGCAAAAGGTAACAGAGCGGACCTGTTGCACAGATAAACAGCATGTTGGCTCCAAACATTTTCACACCAATGTCTTAAAATAACAAGCTTTGTAGTTAGACATTTTAATTGCTGAATAACAATAGATACATGTTTCTATAACCTGACAACCCTTCAGTGTCTCTTTTTAAAAAGAGTCTTATAAAATGTCTTCTGTTGTCAAATAGACTCTCAGTGCGCCCCGATCAGGCCCTGTGATCTTGAGGCCTGCTCCTCTCTGTTTGATTATTCATGCCTGGATCATTTACAGTCTGAGTTTGATTGCTTGTGCCTGTTTGACCCAGTGATGCCAGCCCGTTTGTATGGATGATCTGTGGGAATGTGTCACTGATAATGGGCTCCTCTTGTACTGAACATCACGGTTGGGTTTATCATTGTTTCCCAAAGTTTCCTTGTTGGGACTTTGCTGTCCTTTTTCTGGTTACTTATAATACCATACCAATACAAGGACACAGACTTAACCAAAGATAACAGAGTGAGACATTTGAACTTTAAACACCAAAGAAAAAGTTCAACAACAGAGCTTAGTGTCAGATTTGAGGTCGTTGGTTAGGGTTAGGGTTGAAGCTGAAAGGGTCTTTAAGAATCTTTAAGAATCAACACTGGAGTCTAACTGAATATGCTTTTCTGTAACAGGGCCCAGTCTGCCCCCTAACTGCACAGTGTGGTACTGCAGGTCAGAATGTGGGTGCTTTTGAAACGTTCCCTGCAGACTTTCTAACAACTTATTACAACAGAAGTCCATAACTCTCACTGCTACAGGGACCTATATAAATATATCATAGTTTAATGAACACTACACAGACATGTATGTCCACTGTATCTCGTACATCTCCCGGTACTTTTGTCCGGATTACGGGTCAGGACTCATTTTCCTGACGGGAAGTGTTTTATAGCATTTCTCCAATGCAGAGGTCGGAGGTCACGCAGCTGCAGGAGGACAGTGTGTAAGGCCGGCAGACAGTACTGATGTGTCACGGTCATAACACATGCAGCTGTGTGGAGCCCAGGAGAATAGATGGTTTCTTCACATGCAAAAGCATTGAGTTACAGCATCACAGCAACCCTAAAGCTCACTTCTCCATTCAGAGCTGTAGCCGTTCACAAGACTGTAAAACCATACCATAATACTTTATTGTCAGATCCAGTCGACATTGTGTCTTACATCACAGCTGCTGCATTTGAAGCATGACATATTTAAGACAAGAAACAAGGACATCGAATTTTCACTTCACATTAGAATCACAGAGGTTCATATTTTCAGGACTCTTTAACCTACAACTGATCTGGGATGAAACTCCGTACTTAATGTAATGATTGTGCTTCAGTGTAACCTTCTAAAATGGTGGACAGGGTTTGGGTCCAAGAAGCCACGGTAACTTACTATGGTCGTATCTTTCCATAATGGTAGTAAACAATGTTTATTAGGAAGAACATTTGATCTTTTTTGATTTTGTATGTATCTTATTGTCAACACAGAGCTATCCAAGCTTTTAGTTTTGTAATGCTAAAAACACAGATAGCTACGGTTTAGCGTTGTTATTGTGAGCAGCCTGCACAGGTGTGAGCTGGAGGTGGGGGGGGTTCAGTTTGGCAGATGGGACTGTCAGAGGAGGATATGGAGAGAGATAGCTTTTTTTTTATTGCAGCTGTGTAGTCATGAAAGTCCAAGGTCAGAGGCTTCATCACGCTCCCTCCTCTTCCTCATCTTCCTGCTGCTCATCCTCCCTCCTGTCCTTCAGCAACATGCTTCTTCCTGTTTCCTCCTTCAGTCCTTAACAGCAGGGATTCTGCTTGTAACAGAGCTGGGTATTGTTAGTGTTTTAATGGCGTGCCAGTACGATATCCACATTTTTTGCTGATACCACAATATCGTTTTTTTTTTGTATACTTCACTTCAACTAACATGCTGCAGCCCCTTTTAAAAAACTTAGGTTTTATTTTGACTAAGCAGTCATAAAAGGACTCAACTTTATACAGTGAAAAATCAGCAAGTATATTCTTAATAGAGGGAATATCTGAGCAAAGGTTATGTTAACAAGACTAATGATACTAAAATAAGTATTCATACCAGCTTACAATATTTGACCGTTTTTACAACACTCGGTACTTGCTAGTTGCTACAGCCATGTTTTGGTTGTCCTGCAACCAATAATTGTGTTAATTAGTTAAGTTAATGATAGTTTTTCTTGGTGACTCATTTTATCTTGCGGCCTGTAAAACATTGGGTAACAATGTTTAAAATACGTATAAACTATTTTTAGGAGCCCGTAGAAACATCATTCCCTAACTTCTGTGACCAACAGTACAAAGTGTATCGTAAAGTTCAGACATGCACAGAACAGCAACCATTTCTGAAGCTTTAACCATCAAATGTTTCGCATTTTTACTGAACTTTAATTGCTAATAGTTGATTATTTTCATTTTGATTACCTAATGCGCTTATTATTAGCAGCTCTAGTCAGCTCCTCCTTTTGAAAAGCCTTTACATGTTGCATTCATGCAACCACACACTTTACATTCACCAGCATCCTGCAAACTGCTTTGTATAAAAGCATGTGCAAGTGAATACATGTAAATGTCTTATCATGTTCTGACACTTGATGTGTTTCCTTTTCACATGTTCTGGAATATAGCTGATCACAGAACATGTTTTATGATCGCAGCTGTCCTCTGTGCTGCAGCTGCTGCTGCTCTGTGGTCAGCTGCAGGACATATTTCCATACCCTGATACAGTTTACAGCTCTGCCTGCATTCATCTGTGCACGAGTCCAGCATATTGCTGTGTGTGCGTGTGTGTTTGCATACTTGTGTGTGTGTCAGGGTGACCTTGCATCCTATCTGTGTAAAGGATGCTGACTGTGAGAATTGAGCCGTACTGGGGGAGAGAGACGTGACACGCTGCTGGATTCAAAACACAGGAGAGAAGCAGACAATATGCAAAATAATTTCTATTTATTGTGAGGTTAAATGTAAATACAAAGAATTCCATTGTGCTAATGTGGTGAAATTAGTGACATCAGACACAAAAGTGTGTGTGTGTGTGTGTGTGTGTGTGTGTGTGTGTGTGTGTGTGGTTGCGGATATAGAGTGACACTCGCAGGCTGAGCTGTGTGACGACAGCCGCTCCACAGTTATGGGGTCAGACAGACGCTTCACGCTGGGTCATGTGGCAGAAATACCCAGCATTCCCCTCTCCTCAGAGTCCTTACCGCCTGTGTGCGTGTGTGTGTGTGTGTGTGTGTGTGTGTGTGACACGGGGCACACTGTACTTTATTTGATAGATCTGGCATGTGTGTGCAGATGTGACAGTGAGCAGAGGCAGCTGTCAGGGGCCAAAGTCAGGAGACTAACAGTTATGTCAGAGATTATAAATCACTGTTTTCCTTCCAGTTTCATTATCTTCAACAATTGATGTCCTTTACGACAAGTTCACGACTCTTTGCAACTGATGCTTTGATGTGAAATGAGGGCTTTCAGGTATATATCTTATTGGTCCTATACAGCTTATTGTACTGTATTCAACCCTTTAAAACGTAACAACCTCCCGACAAGATTCTTTTAAAAAACTACAAATGCTAAAATGCTAAAATGACACCATTTGTCAAAGGCAGCATCTGTTACTAATCAGTTCCTATAAAAAACAATAAATGCTGCTCTTCTCTGCGCAAAAGGGAAGATATGAATGACTTCTCTGCGACCAACACTCACATGACAAAATATCGAGTGGTCCAGAGAGGTTGGAAGTTGATATTGTTCAAATGTAAATAGCTCAGAATGTTTAGCACCTATTTTTTGCCAATATTTAACATAGTTGTGGAAACACAAAAGTCGTGTGTATAGACCAGATTTTAAGGGCAAAAACACACTGGAACTGCTTTTGGTACAGACAGGGTTTAGTCTTTATGCAGCTGCTCATTCAGATTTAATTCATTCAGTTTTTTGTTATTTATTGATGCCTTCAAATTAAACAGTCATGTTCAGTATCCTGGCGAGACAAAGACAGTCTGCCAATCAATAATTTAATATCTGCATTCCAGCAAAGGTCTGAATTCACAACCATTATTAAATATTCATTCAAAACTCACATTGAGTTTATATATACCGCTTTGCCTTTGCTACAACACATGATTGAATAGTTAACATGGCCTGACAGAGGGGGATGCTTTAACAAGATGTACCGTTACCACTGATCAGTTACACAGCACTATGTCAACACACTGCCTGGAAGACGGACCAGATGGGAGTGTTTTTGAAAAGAAATGTAAATATATTACAAGAAGAGGCTCTACATTGCACATTGAAACCATAAGTGTTTTATGAAGCCAACATTCTGCTTACATAACACTAATAGATGTGTAGGAACACCTGACAGAGAAGAAGAAGATGGAGAAAAGAAGATGTCATGATCTCCATGAGATTAGTGCTTACTGTGCTCAGTGGCTTTATGGTGACAACTCAGGCGCTTTTCTGAAGCTTTTATTATCCTCCTGCTAGATTTAAGACATATGGTCCAGGAATTTTACGACCTGAGACTTTTTCCTTCATTGATTTTGAGATAAATGTTATTTTAGGTGGTATAGGAGGCCGCAAATGCCATTTTCAGCCTCTCAGATATGGAGATTTGTTTCTTTTTATTCTCTTTTGTATCTGTTTATGTTATAATTTACTTTATAAAATGGACAAGTCAAATCAAGCAATCTGATTGGTTCTTAGCCGTGATATAATGAGCGTATATCACGGGTAGAATTGTAGTTACTTTTCACAACAAGTCAGTATCCCTCCGCGTCTGAGAAAAGCTACAACCGTTACAACTGTTACATTACGTCCGTTACGAAACTAACTAACTAACAAAGCTTAAGATGGAAACATGTAAGGGATAATGTGCAGCAAGGACTTATTGACCGTTGTT
>CALSBZ010044269.1:178803-199440 GCA_943591055.1 Gobionotothen gibberifrons
TTGAACACACACACACACACACACACACACACACACACACACACACACACACACACACACACACACACACACAGCTCTCTGTACATGTAGGTCAGAGATGGAGAGTGAGAGCAGCAGGCGGAGAGAGGGGAGGATTTTTCACTCCTTTCATTTGTAATGGGAGGTTTAAAAAACAAAAAAACGTATTATTACATAGACACATGACTGTCTGATTAATTGAGTCATTGATCAAAATTATTATTATTTGGCAGGAATTTAGATATTTCAATAAATGGTTTAGGCACGTTTTTAAGGAAACATTCAAAAAATAGTTTCGGTTCGGTACTATGAAATATAAATAGTTGCTGCTTTTTTGTTTTGATTTCTACGATAGTCAAATCTATAATGGCTTGAGCCAAAAAGACAATATTCTGATGTAAATTCAGGGTTTGAGAATTGGTGATTTTAAACCATTTACTTTGACATTTTATAAACCAAAATATTATATATTTGCCTAAATGATATGCAGAATAATTAATAATTAAAATATGAGAGAATATAGAATAAGTGCTGAAACAGTAATAAAGCTTTTGAAGCGTCTTAGTTTTTTATTTAATTTCCTTTTAATTTATTTATCAATGAAAGATCCTTAAAACCAAATCTGAAACCAGAGCCTCGTCTCCTCTGATTGGTTAGCTGGCCGGTTCTGTTGTGATTGGCTAAAGGGCGGTACATCTCTAACCGGTTGACCAATCACGTTAAATGTGTTGGAGTGCTAGCCAAGCGCCAGTGTTACATAGTGATGTCACCATGTTAGGGAAGTAAACAAAGGAGTCCAATGGAAGCGTTTCAGGCATGGGGGGGGGGGGAGAGAGAGAGAGAAACTACCTCCTGAAGGAACACTGGGATTTAAAATAATTGACATGCACAAAAAACGTTATAACTCGACACACTGTAAGCCTTTACATAAGCACAGAGGTCAAAGAGTTGTGATCAATGAAGGAAGGTGAGACAGAGGACAGGTGGGGGGGGAAAAGATGGAGCGGGGGGGGGGGTGGCATGAAAACATGGATAACAAATGAGCGAGAAGAAACATCAGCTGCTGTTTGATGAGAAAGTGTTGGCAAATAAGTCATATTTCAAAAAGCCATCATGTCCCAACCATCGAACAGAGTGGGGTGAAATATTTCATCTATTGACTCTCAGCCAGGTCTGTACAAACCTCCGCCCTATCTGCAGGGATTTACAGACAAACACAGAGAGGACACAACTGAGGCTAGGAGGGAGGGAAGATTTAAGAGACGGAATAAAGAATAAGCTCCTGAGACAAAGAGAAGGGATATAGAAAGCGCTCCGCCCTCAGGAAGTTAGTTTCCGTTTTGCTCTGTGTGTCATGTCTGGTATTTGTTAGACCGCTCAGGTGTGCAGGGTGTTGACAGGTGTGTATCAGTGTGTGTGTGTGTGTGTGTGTGTGTGTGTTCAATGCAAACAGTGTAATATAAACACTGGCCTCCGAGCTACCTACTGGCATGCAGTGACTCTCTGACCCGCAGTGTGTTGACACAGTGAGCTCAGATCCAGTAGCTTTGCATTAAGAAGTCAGGAGGAGGGGAGAGGCTTCTCACAGAGAGAAGAAGGTTAGCCGCACTGAAGCTAACAAGATGCTAATCCACATATCTGTCTGTTAGCCACACTGAAGCTAACAAGATGCTAATCCACATATCTGTCTGTTAGCCGCACTGAAGCTAACAAGATGCTAATCCACATATCTGTCTTTGTTATCAAATTAATTCAGCTACAGCAGCAAATGTTACTAGGAAACCACTATTGAGACGACAAACACATGGGAATACTATAAATAATGTTTGAATTAATCAGATTTATAGAACAATTAAATGTTAGGTACTGATTTTAAACAGAACTAAGCGATTTTGGTCGGTATTTTTTTAGATCCAACCCTGCCTATTTAACTACGTTCCTTTACAGCTAAACTGCATTCTGAAATACTTTCTAAGGGGAAAAGTATTTATCCCATGAATACGGTCTCTATTTTAAATACTTGGTTTATGTTTTAAATTGAAACAAGACTAAAACACATCGAAACTAATTTGTTAAATTACGGTAAGTCAAACATAATTTGGCTTAAAACAAGTATGTTCATTTTCTTACAAAAAAATTAAGAGTTGACTTTAAGTTTCAAACCTTTGTCCATCCTTCCACCCCGACCTCCTCCACGGATATTGATCAGAAATTATTTGTGATATGTTGGAAAGAACATTTTCCAGAAGACAATCCTTTTGCCTCAAAATGTAATTGACAATGATTTAGTTTTTTTGGGAATGTATTTTTGTATGAAGGATGAGAACTTGTTTGACCTAATGTCCATATGACCTGACAGGTGCCTCTAATGAATTTAGCTTGTACATTAGCAGCCATTATTCGTGCAACCTTGAAAATCAAGAAATGATACACAAAAAACTTGAGATAACCTGTAAACACTTAAACAGCAAGATTGTTGGGTTTACTTTAGCGAAGTCTTTATTATGTAGGCAGAACTGTATCAAATGTGCTCATAATGTTCAGAACTATATTTCCTGCTTGGATTTTCAGGTACAGTATGTGAGGTTGCCAAAGCCTGTCACATTGTATCAAATCACATTAAATTGAGCAACATGTAAATCTGCAAAGCTTTAATTTACACCAATTGGCATTCATATAATTGCCGTCATTTATTCTACCATCCTACTGTAGTTGTCAAACTATTAAATCACATTTGAAGCTATTTTACATTTGTGTTGAGTATATGCTGATGCTGTTACCCAGGTGCTTGTCCTCTCAGTGTTTCACATAAGCTCTGACCAACAGTTCTTCTGACAGCTGCCGTCACGTCTCATCACACACAGCTGGATGTGTCAGCAACATCCCAGCAGACACAGACGCGCTATAACACCCTGATCATAAAAAACAACATCACATAGTGACAATCTACAGATCCAGCTGAGTGACTTTAGATTCAAATCAAAATCAAATCAAGTTTTATTTATATAGCACATTTTTAAAACGATTTTTGGTCGAGCCAAAGTGCTGTACATACAATAAAAACACTTTACAATAAAAACACTTTACAACAAATACAACAGCAAAAAAAATAAAAAATCACACCGCTCTGACTAGAAGGAGACGTGTCCGCAGACTGAACTCTGTCCTACCGGATGTTGTATACAGTTACTGAGTATCACACACCACAGTGTACTGTATACACTGTGCAAATAGGGCCACAGCCAATGGCTATCTTTATTATTAATAAAATAAATAAAATCTTCTAATTATTTTCAAGATTATTTAATGCATGTATTAGCAATTTAAAAAAAATGTGCATCCCAGTTTCTCAAAGTCCAAAACCCAAATATATTTACTTTAATATTATGTTAAACAAACAAAATTGGAACATATCCAAATGACAAATGTTCTGCCATTTTTTAATGAAATACTTTAATATATTACTTTATTATCATATAAGCAGTTATATTTCTCCCAATCGACTAACGGTTGCCCCTTTTTTCGTGTCATGCAGCAGGGGCTTTCTGACTGGCCATAAATAAATAAACATCTAAATGATCCTTGAAGGTTAGCTCATTTGGCACTGTGGTTTTAGGTATTGTACGTACACAAAGCAGTTTAGAAACAATTATAATTAAAAAATGATTCCAGGTTTGGCCTATACTCTATTGTCTATCCTGTAAATATGTTCGGTAATTGTTTGAACATTTTTCACGGGGTTGATGATTTGAAAAGATACCGGGTTGAGTTCCAGTAAGCACATTATTGACGAAAAGGATTCACTTGTTCAGACTAATTTCACACGGCCTCTGACTCGCGGAGACACAATTAGACAAACACAGCACCTCACTTCCTGTCAGTGTTGGATACTTCATTCCTTCCTGACATCTAATTAACACTTGTACCATCAGCTCCTGTCTAAAACAGCTGATGTCACCCTCAGTGTGGAAACAGGAGGGTGAGACTGTGACTCAGATGAGGACCATGAATGTGGAAAGAAAGGAAAGGGGTTATTGAGGACAAGTGGAGGGATGTTGTTACTTTTGTAGCTGGAGGTTAAAGCAAAGACATGTATAGCTCAGAGGAGGGAGTTATGTCCTGCCTAAATCTAAATGTTTAGCATTATATAAATGAGGTATTAGATATGTGGTTTTGTTGAAATAATATTTTGTTATTTATGACTTGGAAAGTTTAGACCCCTGCAGCTTCTCTCTGTTTACTCTTGTGTGTCTCGCCCTCTTGTGGTGACATGTGGCAGTACAGTCTCTTGTCCTGAGGCCAGGACTGCAGTAAAGCTCTTCTCAGTGCAGATGCAGAGAAGCAGGTATTTTGCTGTATTGAAGGTAGCATAAGTGGATCAGCATTTTAGCTGGGTGTGTCTCTTTCCACTGTCTTAATCATTTATTTTACAAAAAAAAGGCTTTCTCTTTGCCTGTGCCTGATACTGCTGTGTCCTTCTGCAGATATTGTATTGTAACGTATGCTTATCCTTCAGAAACTGGTCAAAGCAGACCAAAATAGAAGAGCCTGCAAAACAAAAACTGTGTCTTATTATTATGTAAAATATTGTCTCTATTCATTATTCAATAATCTTTTATCCATTCACTCCATAACCACATGTTACCTTTGTTGTAACAGTGCAATGAGGCATAACATCATGTGGACATTTTTCTTTCTTTAACTTTTTTTATAATTGTTATACTGTTTGTCATTCCAGGGTTTTGTCTAAACCAGGTAACAGGTGTGCAGCGCCCTCTTACTTTTGGCGTGCGCCCTCATACCAAAATGCAGATATTCCCTGTAACATTTTAAAGTGATGCTAGAAAACATATTTCTGTTTGTCAAAAACAGTATAATTACAACATCACATCACTAGAAGTTCCTCCATTTAGAACAGAATGTCCAACAATATATATGTCAAAAAGGTTAAATAATGTAGGCCAGTGTATACATGTTTTACCTTATTCATTGGAAATTCTTTATTAGGAATAACCCCTTCATAGATTATAAAGAAGTAGTTGTGTCAGTGTTAGCATTAAACAGTTATAGAACCTTCTTATAGAGTTGTTATTATAGATAGGTACAGCTGACCCTATAATAATACAATCTGTCTTCTTAGGACATTTCCCGTCTCTCTTTCTGTCTCACTGAGTGACCCACTTTCAAACAAAACCAGCACTAATGCTGATCAGGCTGCTGAGTCACTGTGTAATAAGCAGTTGCCGCCGGTGACAGCCCACCCCCACCCCATTCACTGTGGAGGCAATGTCATGGCAACAGAGACAAGAAGCCACAGCTGGTGCTTCATCTCTGTCGGCTCGGCAACCGCTGCCTGGCAGAGGTCACCAGGGTTGTGTCAACAGAGGGATGATTAACTTGTTCTCTTCCTTCCCTCCCTCTTTCGTCCCTCCTTCCCCAGGTGAGGAAGCACATCACAGACCTGTACGAGGACCTGAGGGATGGGCACAACCTCATTTCCTTACTGGAGGTCCTCTCTGGAGTCACCTTGGTATGGATTTATATATCTCCCTCACACACAACTGCACAGACACATGATTATTTTCTCACTCATGTCATCACACTGTAATCTTTTCCTCCACACACTCCTCCTGTGATCCATCACACTCCCTGTCAACCCCACTTCATCGCATCACAGTCCTGAGATTGTGACACACACTCTTCAAAAGTAACGCTGGAGTTCAAGAGGCCGTTAAACATTTCCAGCTTGAGGATACTTTTTGCTCCAGGCTAACACACAATTCATGCTCAAGAAGAACAAACTGGAATGTTGTATTCAAAATGTATGCAAGAGGGGCTTGACCCGGATATTGGACAATTCAAGAATTAGAGTTGGATCCGGATATTTCTAGTGGTTTTGTTTCCTTGTTTTTTTTATATATATATATATATATATTTTTTTTTAAGAACAATTATACCCAAGCTTTATTCGTTATACATTATGATGGAACAATACTGTAGAATAATAGTGTCTTACAAAAAAGAATGCCTTTTCAAAAGAATGCCTTTTCAATTGAACCAATAGCATGTGTGATGCTACGTGCCATTTTATTTGATGGAAATGTGGTCGTCATTTAATTGGAAGATATAGGAAAAAGAGAAAGCATAATCAGGCCTCTTTGAGTACACCTCAACAGGAGGAGCTGGGGATTGAACCGCCGACCTTGTGGTTAATGACCTCCTGAGCCTTAGTGGCCTGACTCTACTCAGCAGAGTGATGTAAGAGTGTTAGTTCCTAATGCAGACAGACCAACAGGACACATGTGACGCAGGCCGGTTTAGTGGCTGACAGGTAGACTAATCCAGACAGACTGCTGACTCAGACACTTCTCTCAGCCTTCATGAACATGACATGTGAACTTGATTTAGCTGTTACGGGACTTTTCTCCTCTTTTGTTTGTATACTTCAACTCACTCATTCTGTCCTTTTATATCCACCATATCTCACTCTTCTGTACATCTCCTCTTCCTCTGTTTCTATCTCCCATCCCCTTCCTTCTGTTACCATAGCAACAGAAGAGCGGCCCTCCACCGAAAAGGGCATACGCCTTGCGGGCCCCCCCTCTCATCTTGCTCGAAGGGGGGGATGAGGAGGAGGAGGAGGAAGGAGCTCAGGGAGTATGTTCCAGTCAACCCCCCTGCCCCCCCCCTCTCCATCGCTCACTCTCTGACCTTTGACCCCTCAGCTTCCCCCTCTGCCCTCCCACAGGTGGAGCTGTGAGCTGCATGAGAGTGCTGTGCACTGATCTCTGACCAGCACACTGGGCTGCACATGACACCATGCAGAGCTGCTGTGTCACTGTGTGATACAACCAGGCTGTCATTTCTGCTGAGTCACTGTGTGATACATGCAGGCTGTCATTTCTGCCGAGTCACTGCTTCATCACAAACGATTAGATGATTTTCATGTTGAAAGTAGTTTTTCCTGTGGGAGCTGACAGATAGACATGCAGAAATGAAAATTCCTCAGTCTTCAAAAACAGTTAGTTTCTGAAAAAATGGCAATATAGGGAAATAAAGTTTATTCCCAACAGTTATCTTTGGGCCATAAAATGCAGTTTAACTTTAAATATATTATCATATACTCAGTTGCCACTTCATTAGTAATACAATGCGATCAGATAATAATTTCTGTTTGGATTTACACAGTCAATGGTAATAATGTAACTACATGTGACATATTTATGTATTTGTGATAGTGTTGGAAACTACAGCCAATATATATTTAGATATTTCTAATGTTAAGCCAAAGTCAATTACAAACATTTTATTGGTGTTCCACACTATCATTCACTACGACCGCAATAATTGTTGTACAGATACATTAAAAGCTCTTTGACGGTCTTAACAAAATACTAAAAACATTCCTAAATTTAGAGTTTGTTGCAGATCTGTTATAGTGCTATACAACTTATGTAAGGGGATGTTAATTTGTATCCATCTAGAAATAATTTGAGATGTTATAATCATTGAATTATTAACCCTGTGGTTTTATTTAATTGTACATACAACATTAAGGATAATGATATTTCAAACTAAAATTGTAACACATTTTTGAAATTATTTATTGTGTATTATATAGAAACAAAATAGTTATTTGCGTTCACAAAAAAGGAAAACCCTCTAATTGTCTGATGTTTTAAAAAACAGTCTTTACACCTTTATTAGCTCAATACATCAGTTAATTTAATCCATACACAATACAAGTAATGTATAGCATTGCACAAATATACACCACTAATCTCCTTTCCTCTTCTTTCCTCTTCTTTCCTTTCTACCTCATCTATCCTCCTCTCTCTTCTCCCCTCTCCTCTCCTTTATCCCTTTCTCTTCACTTCTCCTCTCTTCTCCATCGTTTCCCTCCTGCTGATGTGATGACTAATCCTGAGTGTACCTTCTTTTTACCAGCACAGTGTGTACCCACATCTGCATCCTGCACTCACATACTGTTTGCAGCTAGAGTGTGGTTGTTAAGTGTTTTCTGTGTGTTCTCGCTCTTGCTTTATTCTCTTCAAATACTTATTTCGTGCTCTAAACCTTGAGTGGGATGTCTGTTTGTGAAACTGTAACGTTGTATAAAGGAAAGGTGTAAATTGATCTGATATGAGGTTTGCATTGTTCCTTCTTTAGCAGCATGGTTTGGGTGTAGTTTGCTGCTGAGTTCTGGCCTGTCTTTAACAGCTCCTGTTGAAGACAGCGCCTCCCAGAGGACCATTTCATGTCCCCTGCGCTGACGTTTTACTTCACTGCACTGTGGATTGAAATCAGCTTTTTTTGCACTCACTGCTGCCTTCTGCGTTTGTTTCACTAAAAAAGACTGACTTTAAATTAATTTGTTGATTTTTCTCATTATTTTGTTTCTCCTTTCTTTTCTTTCCAGCCCAGAGAAAAGGGGCGCATGAGATTTCATCGACTACAGAATGTCCAAATAGCGCTGGACTTCCTCAAACAGAGACAGGTACGCACACACACTTGTTGATCTGTTGCTACATAGACACAAATAAATGTTTACGTCCTATTTGTAATCTTCAATCTTGTGTGGTGTTCATAAGTAAATCTTTAAGTTTTGAACCTGGACTTCCTCCCTTCATCTAGTTGAGGGGGGTATAGCCCATCACTTGAATTGAAACTCTTGTGAATACTGTAAAATAACATGAAAGGTATATGATATGGAGATAGAAACTAACCGTTAACCATATCATAATCAAACATAATCCATTAAGTTGCCCAGTACATTTTCAAATGTTGTAACATACGATACAGTATGAAATGTGCCATGTATTGAGTTAGCTAGCTAGCTTAATAACTCGCCACATGGCAGCTAGCTAGCAAGATAACTTACTAAAGCTAAAGGTACTTTGAAAACTCAAGACAACAATGTGGGCTGTGTTCATTTTATAAAATAAATGTTTTACAGTCAAGAATATATTGAAATAATGAATTAATACTCCTCAACAAGCTCAAATAAGATACATCTCACAGCTAGCCAGCAAGAACTAGAAAAAACGGTGTTTTGCTTCAAGCTACTATCTGCTAGGTAACTGAAATATCATATCAAATATAAAATAAATTCACTCCAGTTATAAAACTGGACATGAAAGCATGTAGTCCTGGCTCAGACAGTGCAGTATTGTTAGCATGGGCTGCGCGTGTGCTAGGAGAATGCACTGTGCATGGTAAGAGTTGCATTGAATGGGCATATTTTTAACCAAACATGCCTTTAATCCTAGTATTTTAATGTGTTTTCCCGGTTTTCCCCGAGATTAGTTTATTATGTAAAGGTAAGATTTTACTATTTAAATTGCAGTGCAAAGATGTGTCAAAGATTGGATGACCCTTTGCAACCCTATTCTCTCACCTAGTGCATCTTTTATTGTTTCCTTTCTTGCTATCACCAATTATCTCTGTCTCACTCAGACTGCATCTTCTCGTTTACTCCAGAGCTGCCGCTCTTTTTCCATATCTCTAGTGACCCCAATTTCTTTTTAAAACCATCTCTTGTCTCTTTGAGTCGTTCCCTGGAGGCAGCAGCGGAGGAGTAATGACCTTTTCTTTTTTCTGAATCCTTACCGAGTGTCACTGCAGGTCTAATGATATAGTCTGGGTGGCTCGGCTTAGCTGGAGCCGCAAGATTTAACAAGGTCTCTCACATAATGGGCAAGAGATCGGGAACAGAGATATATTTTCATGCAGAAATAAGAAGGAGTTATGGGTTTTCTTCTCAGTGTGTATTTGTTTATGTGCTAAATACTTCTTTGTATCTTGTTTCCTATGCCATGTTGCCAGGAAAACAAACCAAAAATATTTGATTTTTCCATTTTCAGGTCAAACTTGTGAACATCAGAAACGATGACATCACCGACGGGAACCCCAAGCTGACGTTAGGTCTCATCTGGACCATCATCCTTCACTTCCAGGTCTGTACCCCTCACACGCTGATCTGTAGCTTCTGGCTCTGTTTCCTCTGTTGGACTTGATTAATGGTCATTTAGGTCTAACCAGCACCAAGATAACTTCTTGTATTCTTCATTTGAAACGCTTAGCAGGAGGCTAACGGCTCTTATATGTAGTTCTTGATGACTTAATGTTGACTTTATTTCTGTGCTGTCCTGTTGTTAATAAGGATCTCTGTCCAGCTGTTGGGATTTGAGTTATTAACGCTGCCAGGATGAGCTTAGTTCTGTGTGTGTTATGTAAGAAAAGAGGTGACTTTTACCAACATGGTGTGTGTATTTCAATATTTTTCTGTTGAATCACGAAGCATTCAGTCTTAAGTGTTTTTGGACAGTGTTGTTTAAATGTCATTGCCTCAGTCTTTCCAGTAACAATATTCAAACTCTTACAGAGAGTTTTGCAGTCTCATTTTGCTGTTGTTGAACCACCCCCATTTATTTAATATTCTCAAGTTTTCTTATTTTCTTGTTTACCTTAGAGGCATGCGAGACAAGTTTTCTTCAGGGATTTTGAGTTAACACAGGGTGTTATCATTTTGGGAGAGATTTAGTCCTTTGGGTACCAAATGGTTTTTATAGCACCTTTTAAAAAATATAATTCACATTCCTCCTAAACAAAATAAAAAAGGAAAACGGTTCTTAGACCTAGCCTTAAGGATTATGAAAAAAAATCAACATTTCAGCTAAAATGCACTGCAAAATAAAAACAAATGCCTTGTTTTTATTAATCCAGACAGTCAATCATTTGAACTGTTGAATAGATTTTTTCTGATTCCTGATGTGGAATATCTGTCACCGTCTGTAGCCGGCATACAGAGTTGTACTCTTGTTTAAATCACTACAGCGGGACTCCCATTACCTTTCATGCATGACAGCCCTATTACAGCCACAAACTAATTATTACAAGACTTTTTAAATAATTGAACCAAAACATTCTTCGCGTCTTATTTTTAATTCTATGTTTTGTTGCTGGAAATAAAGCAGTTGTAGTGGCTATGTTCGACCAGTAGCCTGCGCTGTAGTGACCCTTAGCAAGGTAACACTGCCAGCTGGTTGCTACGGAAACAGTAGTGCGTGACACCCCTGCAACAGTTCCAGTGGGCATGACTCAGCAGAAAATGGTGTTACAGAGAGAGAGGGGGAGGGATGAAGTGATGATGGAGGACTAACCCCAGGGATGATTGACAGGCTGGAGGAGGTCTGGAGGAAATGAATGAAGTAGGGGAAAATAAATAAATAAGTGGAAAGAGGGAATTCTTCTGCAGAGCAAGAAGACGACATTGCTGCAGTGAGAGGCTCTGTGTGCCTGCAGCATACCTATGTCAGGTTGTCCATGGTACAATGACAGTGCAAAGTATACAACATATCCCTAGGATCAGAACCACATATGGAATTATTTCTGCTATATTCAAATAGAGACAATTTAACATCTTCCTCAAGATAACAGAGTTGTTTCCTTTTTACAAAGATGGAAAAGACATCTTCCATCACTTTTTGTTAACATATCATCAATCAAACTCTCTAAACATGTGGTTTTGATGTGCAGTATTCAGAGCAATACACAATACATATTGTCACAAAAGTGTTTGTTTTCTTCTGACTCTAAATACAATTTGAGTATAACATACATTAGAGCTTAATAGTGAATACTTGTCACTGCTGAAGTATCTTATTATTTCAATACGTTATATATTTCTTTCTTGTGCCTCATGGTCTTTGTGGCCGGTATGTGCAAACAAGTGACTGAATCAAATTACTTTTAATTACAGGAATTCTTTCAGTGAGCTATCGTTTTTAATGTTAGTGTAAAAGTCATTATTTCTCTGACACATCGAGTTACAGATGAGTTGTTATCTCTGCATTACCTCACTGTCAGCTGACTGGGATAACTTTCCTAGTCAGCAATCCTACTGTCTAACTGTGTTAAACTCAAAGCTAATTATTTGTGTTTGTCCAGGAAATATCTGTCAGCTCCAGCTTGTTTTTCATGTTTCATTCTATGCAAATAAAATGAAAACATATTTATTTCTGCAGCAAAGCTTTAAACTTGAATGTAGTTACTCAGGCAAACCACTAAGTGACAGCAGTTAGCTCAGTATTAAAGATGATCTGGCTTGTCTGTAGCCAATCGGAAACAACCATGCTGCACAGTTCTTGCCTGTGATTGGCCAAGCTGGTGGCACCTCATTGCTAATTTATTACCAGGTAATTTCTGGGCTGTTGAGGAAATTCAACACTGATATGACTTGCTTCAAGGCAGGATCAGGGTAGGGTCGCTCTAGACTATAAGTGTTCCTTATTGGTACCAATTTAGAACTGTGTTGCATACATTGATTGCCAACGATTCCCACCATATAGCGGAATAAAATATGACGAGTAAAATGATGTTGCAGATGTTTATATTCAGTTCTTTAAAAAAACATCTTTAATGCAAACCTTATTTGTCTAGCTAATGTTTTGTTAGCCCTCTAAAATAGCCTTGAGGATTCTAAGCAACACAAATTAGATGGATTTTATTTGTATTTTCAGTCATTTATTGGCACTCGTTTACTAATAAAATAAGTTGGAGGCATGTCCTTCTACAGGCTCTGTCATGTTAGTTGGGGACAGCAATGCATGAGCAACATGGCATAATATATTGTAGTACTTAAAAACACCAGAGTAGCTTTCAAGTGCTTGAAAAACCAGGGTATCTACATTATAGCGAAGTGTGTGTCACAGAAATACTAATTGTTTTAGTGGTGGAAAGGCTTTTCTTGGATTTTACAAATTAGCTTTTCAGAACAGCTTTGGGATGTAAGAATAAAATGTCGTGGCTACTCTGAGTGCAGATGGAGCCTGAATTATGATAATTAAAATATCAAGATCAATCACAATGCTCCAGTGCACAGAATCGACAAAAGAGCTGCCTGTTATATGATCAAAGAGCTTCTAAAAATCCAACATGCAGTGGTTTCGTCTTGAGAAAAGCTGGGTTCAGATGATAGCTGCATTCTGATAACCACAGCTCATGATGCCATGTATCCACAGTGAATGGCTGAAAGCCTCAGGGGCTTGATTTGTGCTTTCCTCCCATGGTTCATATGTATGTTTGTACGTGTTGTTTTCTTATGCTCTCTGTTCTTGGGGTAATGAGAGAAGATGGATTACTGCGTTGCTTTTCCCACTTGAGAGCTCCGCCTGTTAGCGGTCTCCATCCATATCTGTCTCTCTGAAAACATTCCCCATACATTAGGCACTTACTTTATGCAAAGTACCATGAGTTGATTCATCTGCGGTGTGGGTGACACATTTCTTTTTCTCCTGCAGTGCTACTGCCATGTTGCACTGTTCAACCTATTCAACCTACAGTGTGTGCAGTGAGGGTGGGTGGATGCCTATAGAGGCTCTAAGACTGCTTGTGCCTTTAAATATGTTGAGCGGTTTCCATTACCGACTACATTTTAAAGAATGAAATGTCTTTATCTATAACATTTCAGAAATTACCAATACACATGACGTCATTGGGTTATTGTTTTTTTCCAATTTAGAGTCCAAGATATAAAGATATAATGCACAATAGTATAATAGATATACAATTATCACAATTGAGGAGCTTGAACCGAAACACTTAATACATCTGTTGAAAATGGTACTAAGAGCGTTTATAGATTTAAAAAATCTGATTTAAAAGGCTTTTTTGGGCTAATCCATTGGATTATCGCTGTTAAATCCAGGTACTTAATCACATTGATGCAGAAATCCTACAAATTCCATGTTGCCATTAAAAAATCCTCCCACGACCTAATACAACCACATATTTTAAAAGCTTAGCTACCGCTGTCTAAATATCTCCGTTGAGTCAAAGTGTATTTCCCCTCAGCTCTCGATCCTTTCCCATCCTCCAACAATCCCCTCCTGGTTTCCCTCTGTCCTTTTCAACTTTCTCTTAATTCCCTCAAATCTCTTTCCTCATTCAATCCCTGCGCCTCTTCTCTCCACCCCGGAGCCATTCACAACCTGTAGCCTGATGGACAGATGAAGGGAGGCGATGGGAATAGAGTGAGGGAGAAATGGATTGAAGTGCTCCCCCGCTTCTCATTTAATTTTGCAGAGACTCAACAGTCTTAAGATGTGATTTCTCTCCTGCTCGCTGTCATTCAGGGAAGCTTTTGGGTCAAGTGTGTGTGCGTTTGTGTGTTTGTGGCATAGAAAGCTGCTCACTTACAGCCGAGAGAGAGAGAGAGAGAGAGAGAGATAGAGCGAGGGAGAGAGGCAGGAGTAACGAGGAAGCCAATAGGAGGAGGAGGAGAGCAAAGGAGGGAGGGGATGATTGTGAGAGAACGAGCAGAAGAGAGTGTGAAGCTGCAGCAGCCGGAGATAAAAGCTTTTCTCTGCCTCTACCGGCGTCTGCGTGCGAGGGATAAAGCAGAGGACTGAAGCCAGCCAAAGTAGAAGCGAATATAGGCTGCTTGCTGTCACTGGAGCTCCAGGCTTCCTCGTATCGGCAGGCCTCAAACCATAAACGTGCGGCAAGACAAGATACACTCGTGGACACGTATGCATAGGAGCTCACCCAGCTGACAGGGGGACCGCTCCAACCTCGCAGGCACAAACACACTCTCCTGCTCTCTCCAGGACATCCACACACTTGCTGATTCCCGTGTTGTCCACCGTATCAATGGGATCAATCCGGCCATGCTCGTCTGACGGAGCCACCGTTACCTTTTAGCAGGAGACGCCCTGTATGTGTTGTTTTTTTTGAAGGGGATATGGCGTGCAGACCCTCTTGTCCTAACCTCTGCTGCGTGGACTTCAGGATTACTCTTTACCGGACACTGAATCCTTTTGGCTCTGATCCAGATACACATCTGTAGCTGAAGTAGGTCTGATGCTTTTAACTGGACCAGTCTCTTCCACCCTCTTCCTGTTCTGCTTTAGAGTCCAGCTTCCGTTGTACCCTAGATGCCTCTTCCTAATTAGATCAAGTGAACGTGATGAGTTTTTATGAGACAGGAAGGAACAAGAGAGAATAAACAGATTGAGAGCCCTTTTCCCCATCCTTACGTTTTGTCTGTCTCGACATGGTCTGAATACCTCCTGCAAACTGTGGATTTTGTCAAGGCTGTTACCAGCGTCGCACTGCACCACCTGATGAAGAGGAAGCTTTCTTGAGTAGCTGGCAGACTGACAGCAGGACATGGGAGGTTTATGATTGGACAGTACTGGAACAAAATTCCCAGCCAACTCTGGTCCTCAGGGGGTCAAACATTGTGGTAGGGGGATCTCAAGACTGGCATCCAGTGGAGAGGCATGTGATGCTAAGCTGTCTTTGGAGCCTACATTGTAGTGTGTCTTTGTTTGGCTACATCCAAATTTAAACTGGCACCGCACAAAGGCACACAGCTGCATTTTGGACTACAACAAGTACATTCCACAGGTATCTGGCTACCCTACATCATTATTTGTAAGGACTTTCCTGCTAATCTCGTCAATGGAAATTAAAGCCAGGGATTTTATACAACATATTGACAGTCCCTTTAAAGGAGGATTGCATACAAGCTGGAAGGATCAACACATCACTTGAGACACCAGCTCAATGAGCAGGAGAAATCTTCAGAAGATGATGCTTGGGTATTTAACAAGCCGTCAGAGTATTGGCTGAATCTCCCAGCAAGCTGTGGCAGCATTGGCTGACTGCACACTATCTCCCACCCACAACCAATCTGGAAACTGTGCTGCCTCGGTGGAATGAGACACCGAGCTTGGCGTTACTACGAGGGCTATCGACAGCTTGAGCATTAATACTACTTTTACTACGAACACTGTGACGGATAGGATTCCCAACGATCTTTGTTGCGTGGCTGACTTACGTCATGGATCTTACCTTCCTCCTCTTGCACTGAACTAACATTACCACAGTAGAAGAGAGAGGCATTATTAATTCATGAGCCCAGATAGCTTTTGGATCTGAGTGTAGAGGGTTCTTGGATTACTTTGGGACCTGAAGCAACAACAAATCTCAACATCACTTGTTTGTGGTTTGTCGAGGATGTAGAATGGAATCTGATTGCAGCAGACAATGGTGTTTGTTTTTCTCACTTCACCCAGTAGCATACATTTCTCATATCTGAGGGAATTATGGCATCAAATCAAAAAGTGAGATAAGACTGCCTCCAAAATCCTAGGTACACACACACATTTACACTTTTTGCTCATGAAACACACAGATACATGCAGGGTGTGTGAAGCAGCTGTAGCTTCACTAAGGGTCTGGATAGCACTGGCCTGTACTACATTTGTTCCTCTTCCAAACTCATCATCGCCTAACATATTGCCTTACGCCAGGTAGCAGCTCACCTGCCAAGGGTGATAAATCAGTGGTCTGACCCTGACCAAACTGATTCACCTCCCTTGTGTGTCTTTGCTGACATATTTGTGTCCACATGTCCTTGCCTGTGACCGCAAGTCTTCTGGGATAAGCAGACCAAGAAAAGCACCCTTCTGCCTGCATATATACATGTGTTGTTACATACCCCAAAAAAGCAGGGCTTTCCAGTGATTCCACATCAGGTGAGGTAAAGATAAGAGGAAGGACAGGTGGCGTCAGCCTTCTGCTGCCTGCCTCGTGACTGAACCAAAAGCCACCAGAGGAAAAGACTTTCCCTCTCCCTCCCTCTGTGACAGCTCTTATCATCCCTCTTTATATTCACCTGCTTGTATTTAACATGCTGCCATGGAATATTGAGCTAAACACGCTGCTCCTAATTTCACATTACTCACAGGTGTCAGATTAATGAGGGAGCCGTCAGTCACCTGCTAGCAAATCTGAACATTCCCCATTGTCCAGTCTCTTTTTTCAAGGATGGTATTTTGCTCTCAAAAGACTGAAATACTGTTTAAATCTGAATGAAGATCAGTTTGGCCTCCCTGATGGATCAACTGCCTGTATTTGCTACGGTTTCTTTTTCGTAAACTGCCATCTGTCCACATCAAAGACATGGGGAGCTCCATTGGTTGCGTCAGGCCTGCTCGGGAGGGGGACCTGGGAGCCCCCACACTATCACCAAAGAAGCGCCTACGTTTCAGACGTAAGCACAAGGGAAGGAAGAACAGGAAAAGAGAGCTAGAACAGGAGGGCGTTGAGCAACAAAGAAGCCAGGAGCCCCATGAAAGAGAGGTTGGAGATGAAGAGGAAAAGGCTGCCGTTATAGAATCAGCAGATTTGAGCAAGAGTGCTAGGACTCTCAAGACAGTGCCTGATACAGAGTTAACTCATTCCAAAACTCATCTGCACAGTAATACCCTTTCCCCTGGTTCTGTTAGTGCCAGTTTCGGTGGCCGTTTGAACAACAGAATACTTGAAAGTTCCCCGAAGCCCAGTCCGGCCTGGAGAGGGGTTTTCTGCCTTCCGGGTGAGGAAGACACTGTTAGCGCCACCATAGATGTCTCCAGCATCCCGAGTCAAACCACAACTACCACCCCAGTCTACACAGCCCCAACCCTGGGCAGTACAACTCCAGGTGGAGGAAGGGTTTGTCGTGTTAAAGAAAAAGTTCAAGGGGTTCTAGAGAAACCTTGGATCCTTCGACAAAAGAAGGAGAAAAAAGACAAAGGGAAAGTAGATAGTGTGGAAAAGAAGGATAGGAGGGCTAAAGGAGGACCAGAAGAAACTGAAGCAATAGTGCGGACGCCTTCAGGTAGGGAGCACAAAGGCGTGGTCCATATCCGTGAGGTGGATGGTAAACTCTGCGTTGTGAGGACAGTGTATCCCAGTGATTTTGGTTCTCCAGTGTGGAGTGGCGTAAGTGACAGTGAGGTAGAGGTGCGCAAAGAGCCCCTTGCCCCTTCTCCAGTCACAGGAAATATTCTCAAAGTCCAACTATCTGAAGAGGAGAAAAGTAGAGGCAACATTTTTGCAGGGGATTTGACCATGTCCTCTAACCAAATGTGGATTCAGGACACTTTGACTGTCAAGGGATTTAGCTTGCACCCCCAGGTTCAGGAGCACTCTTCTTTGTTGGAGTCGGGCTACAGCAGCGACCTTCCGGTGACCTCTCCAGAAACCGCAGGCACCACTCCCAGTCAGACGGACTGGGGAGGGCTCACTAGTAGCTCTTCAGAGAAGCTGGATTCCATGCTTGAGAGTCCTCTGCAACAGGCGACTGGCAAATACCTGCCTCAGGTTTGCCTCTATCTATCTCTGTCCTGTCATCATTACACATCAAATCCTATAGCCAATTCTCTTGGATCGATTTTTATCTTGAGTGCTGCCAAAAATTGTTGATTTATTCAGATGTTCCCTTAATTAACTAGGCCTATGCATTTTATTTACCTGGCTGAAAGGAAACTAAATAATTTAGCAAATACATTTGCAAAACCATGGCAACCCCTGAATAAATCATCTAAATGATAGAAAAAAGTAAATCAACGCTTAATAGCACATAGTAAAATAATAAGCATGCTCCGATCGATCGGCCGCTGATTGATATCGGCCGATATTCACTCTCTGCCGATCGATCAGTGCTCTCTATAAATGCCGATCGGGAGAGCCGATCACATGACATTTTTCTCAGTGTGCGGCAAAACAAGCTCGCCAAAATGGCTTCACCGGTCTGGCAGTATTTTAAGGTGTCTGAAAAAGACAATAAAATAGCGGTATGCAACGTGTGTGAAGCAGAAATCCTGCAGCTCCGCCCGCTGTGACGGACCGGTGAGAGGAGCAAAACACACACTAAGAGTTAGACCTAACACACTTAGCTATTTTATCTACCTTTGGAACAAGATAAACTAGTTATAATTATATTTATTCTTCACTGTCGGGTCACTCATTACTGGATCAGTGAGCTGCATGAGATACTGACGGGCTGTCAGGAGAGAGAGAGGGAGAGAGAGGAAAAGACAGCGCTTCCGCTCATTTCTCCCGTGTTATTATCCAAAGTTAATGTAAACTTGAATAATGTACTTAATTTGAATGTAATAATTATGTTGGTTGTTGTTTGTGGAAGCGCCAGTGAATGAGCCCCATTAACTGAGTTTTAAACATCACTTTAAATGGAAGATCCCCATAGCCCCTACCCACTCGATGTGATCGGTATCGGCCGATACTGATTCCGGCGATCAGAGCATCCCTATAAAATAATACTTGTTGCTTTTCTATGTTGTTATCATTTCAAATGAAATATCTTTGGACTAAAGATCGGGAAGTATTTTCTCAGTATGAGAACATTTGCTTTTGTTCTCGATTTTAGGACTTTCACTGACACATTTTGTTTTGGCAGATTACTCGATGATAATGGTTAGTTACATCTACAGTACAGAATGCTCTACTTTATTCAAAGGATGTTTTTGTTGATGAGAATGAAACCTAAAAGTTATTTGTTGGGATCATTTGCAGTAAATGATACCTTAGTGGCATCAAACCTGTGATGGTGGAGGTCTCTGGAGCCCATGTTGTGAACAAGTGCCTTATAGTGCTGCAGAGAGGAATTAACAGCTCTTGATATGTACGAGTGTGGCTTTGTGAAGGGTGCATTGTCGTCATTCATGCACCGTGTTCATGGTCATGAAGGGTTATATATTCATGTGTTGGTGTGTGTGTTGTTATCAGCTCTTGAAAGGCACTGTGCGTCTCTCCATTCTTTCCGTCCCTGTCCCCAGAGTCTAATCAACGTAGCACAGACGATATCCCATCCTTCTTCCCCAGTATCCTTCCCTCCCTCCCCTCCCCTCCCCTCCTTCCATTGCTTGTTATTTTGGTCACACCACAAAATCTTCGCCCACTACTGACGTCTGTTAGAGTGTGAGAGACAGAAAGGCCGGGTGTTATGTGTGTGAGAGAAGGGTCATTGCTTCTAATGACAGGGTCACTTTTGCTTCAAACTGACACTGTCATTTTTCTAACCAGTTCAACACACACACAATATAACTGTGTGTGTAGCTCTAGTGATTTTGGTTGAAATAGGTTAGGGTTACTGTATCATGACTATTGTATTCTAGTAGTAATTTGCTTTCTAGTCTTTCTTCATTTCCTTTGACTGCTGTTTGACTAGCTTCCGCATTTTAACACTGTTTGTAACCTTAGTAAGACTGGTTTGAACGTTTGGAGTTTGGTACTGGTTTCAACACCGTAGCTTGAGAAAGAAAGAACTATGTTTTTTTTTCTACATAAACCTTTTTTGTCATAAACCGAACATCCCAAACTTTTTTCCATTTGAATCAGGGACTCGTTTAAAATTCAGTCAAATGGAAGGGCTTTTGGAGAGTGCAGACCTCTGCCAAGGCTGCTTCCCTAGGTGAAAAAGAATGGGTTTATCCGCCCAACCATTCGGATCCGCTCCAAAATTGAATGTCTTACTTAGTCTATGCTACCAAATTGTATAAATCCCGACCACAATTTGCCATAAAACCCTTTTTACAAACAAACAAACCAAACCTAAAACATAACATCCTTTTTTGGAGGATTTTGTATTTGATAAATAGTCCCACAGACACATTTTGGTAGGTATCATACCAGTAGTGAAGGAAGTAACTGAAGTACCGTACTTTCCGGACTATAAGCCGCTACTTTTTCTCCACGCTTTGAACATCGCGGCTTACACTACAGCTTCAAAGAAAGCTTGGAGCTGGGCGTGTCTGAAGCTTGGGG
>CALSBZ010044269.1:219989-257817 GCA_943591055.1 Gobionotothen gibberifrons
CACACACACACACACACACACACACACACACACACACACACACACACGGCAGAGTTAGTGTGGAGAATGCTCCAAGGCCAGAGCAGTGAGCGTATACTCTCCATAGAGAGGTGTGTGTCACAAGCAGCTGCTCTTTTCACAGACATGTGTGCAGCCAGCATTGTTAGGTGCAGTGTGTGTCTATTTCCAAATGCTATCTAATGGTGTTTACATCTGTGTGTGTTAATCAGTTTCTTGTGCTCCATTACGCCCTGTGAAGGTGAAGCTAGTCCTAAACACTGCTTCTGAATCACACCAGAAAACAAACAGCAGAACCTTTTGTTTGACGTTCATGATATCTGGAACAGAGAGGATATTAAATCGGCTGTTTCAATACCTTTCAGGCAGAGATTAGGGTTTAGGGGATGCTGTTTGCCCTTTTTATTGGACCCTTTATTTGCACCCTGTTATTTTTGTTTACTGACATTAAAGTACTTCTTCACATATGATTTAATAAGCGCTTGCTGTCAACAACGAGAGGTGTTGACATCCAAATGTAATAATAAGCATTTCATTTAAGCTTCTCTGCTAGTCAATTTGTTCTTGTGGTGATAATTAATTTGACATTCTTTCCATGATGTATCTCTATATGAATTGTTTCTTCTGAGCTTGTCATTTGACTTGTTGCAGTAGAGCTGACTGCAGCAACTGCCATCTAAGTGGTACATTCAGTTGGTATATCTCTAATGTATAAGTTATTTACACAGGCCTCCCTCAATGCCTCTCTTTCTGTCCACACCTCCCTACCTGTCTCTCTGTAATGAATCCTTAATGCCTCTCTGCTGGGTCAGGGTGAAGAAGAGCACACCTTTTAAATGTTTTATGGTTAGCGCCCATGCTAACACAAGCATCTGAATCAGCAAGTCCACTCCTCTCAGGGGCAACTCGCTAATATGCTTAACAATATTTGGAGACCATGCACTATATTTCAACAGAACATATTGGCTTAATGTGTTTGATGTAATACTGGCAGGTTATTGTGTTGAAAAATGCATAATTATGATTAGAAGATATACAGTAATTGAGTATAGCAATGTTGGATTGATTTCTATTCATTTTGTCATGGTCCTTAGTCCTTAGAAGATGAATCTTAATATTTTTGATGATACTTTTCTTTTGCTTCCTTATTTAGATTTATTTTGTAAAATGCCTTGAGAAATATTCGTTGGGGTTGCATGACATTTTGTACAAAAATGAATACCTTTTCAAATCCATGAACTTTTCATCAAGCGCCATCATCAGGTCAACATTTTAAATTGGAAGAGAACACAAATGGATTTAGTCCTACAGTATATAGAACATGGGGTATTTCTGCATGTAAGCCTCTTGTGGCCAACAGGAGTGTTACAACAACAAACACACTCTTTTTGCACATGTTTTTATTTCATCAACACAATAGAGCAAACACTTTAACCCAGACCTAAAACAAAGGATGACCTCTCATGGCTTCCGTTAGCCATTCAGGAAAAATAGTTTCAACTTCAACATCTAACTATACTATATTGGTTATCTATAAAATCAAGCTAAACTAGTTACAGTGGTTGAGAATGGGGCTCACAGCCTGATTAATGAAACTGCCATTGATTACTAACTTGCTCACAAAATGATGGATGGACTATCAACCCTCGGTCAGATGATCCATTGTAACTGTGTGACTGAATACTACAGGAAGTGATTGACAGGTGATGTCCTCTGTCCTGCAGGAGGAGAAGGAGCAGCTGATCGAGTACCGCAGCACGGTGGCCAGCCTGGTGGGCCGCGCCAAGACCCTGGTGCAGCTCCGGCCCCGCAACGCAGAGAGCACCCTGGGGGCCACGACCCCCATCCGAGCCGTCTGCGACTACAGGCAGATAGAGGTATGGCAGCCTCCAGATGTTACACCTCATCCACATGTGCGTGTGTTTTAGTTGCTGTACGTCTGTCATACTGATAACCCAAAACAAATGGTAGAAGCTTGATATCCCTTTTCTTCCAGGAAGTGTTGAGACAAACTGTGTATATAAAAAGCAGCTCCCCATTTACCCCACCCACTCTGTTGTTTGAACCTGCATTACCCACCCTGCACCTCCTCTCCGAGCCCCCTTCCACATCCACTTTATAACTGTTCTATTTGAGCTCCTTCCTTCATGCTGTGACATTTACTTTGTTCCTTGTCGTCAGATTAATGAGCACTTCTACACATCTTATTTTCTCAGCCTGGGGGGTCCATATTAATGAAAAGACTACAGCAAAAAGACCAATGCTCACTTTGCAATCTAAAGGGGCTTAATGATTATAATCCAGATTTAATTGAGTCTTCACAATAAATGTTCTCTGGCTTTTGTGTTTAAGAAAAGGGAATGAAAAACGACTGAATCTTAGTGAAAAGCCAAAAATAGCCACATGTAAGCTAAAAAGATGATACAGGAGAAGAAAAGTGAAGTTGTGCAATGATTGTTTCTACATACCACACATAGACCAGCCTCTCACTCTCACTGTGATGCCCTCAGGGAATCTAACATGCCATGAATTATAAATCTGTCTCATCCCCTTTGCGGACTCCTTTGAAAAGCAGCACCCAGCAAACACTCCTTATGCTGCTATGTATAGCTGGAGTCCTCCGGGTCAGTTAGTTAATTGGAGCATACTGTGTGTGAGGTGTTGCATCCAGGTGAAGGACGAGGGGGCTTGGTCCTGCATCACTGATCTTAAAATGGATGATGCAACGGAGCTGAAAGTTCTACTAAAGAAAAGCAGTGTGCACAAAGTAATCTTTCTCTCCTTCACTTTCCTGTGTCTCCTCCTCTCTCTCCATTCCCTCATGTACCTTGTTTTACCTTTCCTACCTCACTCCCTCCTCCCTCCTTCCTCCTCCTCCTCCTCCTCCTCATCCTCTCGTCTGTCGGCTGGGCTGACCAGACAAACGTTCAGGTATAGCTGCCTCTATTCTCCCTCTCTCACCTCCGATTAACACTGCTCACACACCGCACTGCCCTGATGCTCCTCTCTTATCAGCTGATGTCAGTAATGTGACATGAGGTCACTGTGAGTTTCACCTGCTTTGAGGTGTATGGGAATATTATACATTTAGGTGTCCTTGAAGCTGTCATTCATGGATATTTTTTTTTACCTTCAAACAACAATTAGAAAATAAATATGGGGCCTAGTCTAGACTGCATTTGTTTAATATGTTGAATTGTGATTATTTTAGATATCTAATGACAACAAATCAACCACATGGATCAAATATTTGTGTTGCACACTTGTTGTGTCTTATTGGTGCTATAAACCAGAATTGTGGCAGGAAAAATAAAACAATAGCTTTGTACCTAAAAATGGGCCAAAAACCAAAGACAATGGCTGCATTCCAAATTGTGCCTAAACACTTTTTCTTCTTTACTTAAGTGCGTACTGCAGCTGCCTCAAAGAGTGTGTACTATTACACGCAATATGCATACTACTTTCTCATGACATTACGCTTGAACCCATTTGCTCTGCATCCACATTAAATCTTTAGCGTGTCCTTTAAAGTCAAATGAAAAAGTCTGCAATTTGGAACACAATCGTCACAATCTGTCTGCGCTTGTGCACAGAATTGTGGGTCAGAATTGCCAGAAAAGCATGCTAGCTTGCGTAGCAGATTGAAAGAGAATGCAGTATGTCTTGTTTGGCCTTCTGCATTTAATAAACTATACTTAAAATGTTTCTGTCATGTTAAAGAGTATGATATGAGCATTTGAATGCATTGCAATGAATCAAAATATATCAAATACAACGGTAATTAGACTTTAGAGATAGGAGGCAGACACAAAAACATTGTTTCATCTTTGTGTGTGTCCTCTACTTGCGTACCCTCCTCTTGGACATACTAATACTCTCATACTGACAGCATGAAAGATGAAAGGTGAGAGTTGATCAGTTGGCACCCAGTCACAGGACTGTCATCAGTGATAAGGGCAGGTGGCATCAGTGAGCTGAAGTGAATTAAAGTGTGCCTTTGAGGCTCCTTCCGTCAGTCAGACATTAACAAGTCACAGCTGTGTGCTTACATTTACATTCATGTATTTCCTGTGTGTGCCTAGCTTTGCATTATTGATGTATCGATGCTGTGTGTGTGCAGGGAAGGGGTGAGAGAGGGTGGTGGGTGGGAGGCAGTACAGCTGTAGCCTTCCTGTGTGTCCCTTAAACTCTCCCCACAATAATCGCTTTGCCTTGCCCCTATATTAAACACTACACTTCCAATCCCAAACCCTTTGTTTGAGCCCTGGGCTGGGTTTCAGTCATGTGTCCTTCCTTGTTGGTGACTTTATGAAACCCAGCCCAGAGATCATTACACCTCGGTTTGAAGAATGTTTCAAAATAAAAGCTTTCACCTAAGAGTTTTAAAGAAGCTTTCGCTCCACACGGGTCAAAGGCCTCTTTGTCATATCATTTTTGGGCTTCTGCTAACTTCATGAAATTCATGAACGTTTGCATTTTGTGTTGCATTATGAGTTTGTTGCTACCAGCTTTTTGGTTTACATGTTTTCACTTCTCTTCTCTCTCCTCCTCTTTTTCATTTCACCTCTCCTCCATCCATGTTGTCGTCTCACCTCCGTCATCATTCTTTCTAACCATCAATATTTTACAATCTTTCAAATTCATGCTCTCTCCATCTGTTCCTCTTTACTCCTAACATCCGTCGTTCCATTACCTCCATCCCTCTTCGTTTATCTACCCCTCTCTCTTGCCTGTTCCTATCCATCCTGAACCCCTTCCTCCTCTCAGATCACAATAACCCGGGGAGAGGAGTGTGTGCTGGAGGACAACTCCCAGAGGACCAAGTGGAAGGTGATCAGTACGACGGGGAACGAGGCCATGGTCCCCTCGGTGTGTTTCACCGTCCCACCCCCCAACCAGGAGGCCATGGAGACAGCCAGCAGGTGAGACACCACGCGAAGCCGAACATGGAGCACATCAGAGGGTTGGTGTAGAAGTAGGTTGGGGATGGGTTACGGATGGTTGTGGTCAGTAGCTAAAGGGATTTCATGGGGAACAAAATGAAATGGTAGGGACCATGTTCCTCCGTGCCATTCACATTACCTCCAAAACTAAAAAAGTGTTTTCAGGTCAAATAATCAACCATTTTCCTAAAGAATACAAATAAAACAAAATAACCTGGGCAGTTTGAAATCATTTACGTGGTTTCATTTTGTCAACAAATGGCTTAAGATAAGTTTATTATCGTAATGTTTTTTGTACAGGAACAGGTGTGTAGCAACTAAGTAATTATAATGTTTATTTAATAATAATAATAAATGGAATTTATAAAGCGCCTTTCAAGGGACCCAAGGTCGCTGTACATGGTGGACAGACAGAACAAAACAGACAGTGAGGAGCGAACAAACAAGAAAACAAATCAAATCAAATAAAGGAAGCCAGGGGACCAGGAAAGGACTAGGGTCCGAAGGCCATGGTGAACAAGTGGGTTTTTAGTGAAGATTTGAAGATGTCCAGCGAGTAAAGCAACTTTCAAAGAACAAGATAACCGATAACAGACCTTTAAAACGCACACAATCTCCAACACCAAACCACTCGAGGCCAGTTTATACAAAAAGCCACACACTGCATCATTCACTGTACAGCATTAGCCATTTAAATGTGCAAAACCAGTCCCCAGATGGGCCTTTAAAAAACTCAACAACAAATACACAAGAGACGGTACAAAACACAGACTCAACCAAATAAGTACATTAAAACAAAAACTCAGGACTCAGCAACAACAATTACATTTTCAATATAAAACTGACCACTGATGCTTTCATGAAGTATTACTCCAGGCCCTTTTCACATAGAGCAGAGTGTTTAGCTGGTCATTTGTACAGTAAGCCCCTTTTTCAGAGCAGTTTTCACCTCAATTTAGAATAAAAAACTGAAAATGTCTCAAACCTGGTGTGTGTGTGTGTGTGTGTGTGTGTGTGTGTGTGTGTGTGTGTGTGCAGGGCAGAGCAGCTGTACCAGAAGGTCATGTCTCTGTGGCATCAGCTGCATGTGAACATGAAGAGCGTGGTGTCCTGGCACTACCTGCTCAAAGACATCCGGACCGTCTCCGGATGGAACCTGGACACGGTGAGGATCCTTTGCCCTGTGGGTTTGTTGTCTTTGCTCCTATTCTAATGTCCTTGTTACTCACGTTATCCCTCTGTGTTTCGCCTGTCAGGTGCGTTGTCAGTCTCCTTCAGAGCGGCAGCAGGTCCTGGATCACCTGGAGTCCCAGATGTCCGACTTCCTGTCTGACAGCAAAGAGAGCATCTTGTTCACGGCAGGAGAAAGGCGAGAGCTGGAGAAGGAGGTCCAGCAGGCCCAGACGCACTGCCAGGACCTGCTGCTCAACATGGAGACCGGTGAGACTACACATACATGTACTCAAGTTCAGTGCACGTATAACATACTTTACTCTGGTATGTGTTAAAGCAAATGGCTGCAGTGTGTCGTGCCCAAATGACCTCTCCCTTCTTCTCTTCTCTCCCTCAGTGGAGAAGGACGAGTCGGTCTCTCGGTCCTACCTGTCGGAGCTGCAGAACATCACCCTCCGGCTGAACGACGCAGAGCAGAAACTGATGAGGGGGATTCAGACCCCGCCCCCCAGCCGGCTGTCAGGGGACAGCGGTGACAACACTGTGCAGATAGCAGAGCAGGAGGTCAGTGTGAGCCCCCTCTGCTGGCTGCTACGGGCAATAACAATAGGATGATGATGATATTGAACAAGTTAATGTTTAATAAAGTATTTTAAACATGGTGTAGAGAGTTCTACTGAGGCCTGTAGGCGGTTGAGAATTGTTCTAAGTCTGATCTAAATAGTTGTATCTCTTTGTTGATGAATTGATAACAGATCATTTGTAATCTTATTTTCTGAATTTCTTTGTATTCTATCTGTGAAACAAACAGCTGAGAATGTATTGTTTTCATTTTACAATCTTTTTTACAATTCATTTTTCTTATGAAAATGGCTGGATAAATAACGTTTTGACAGAGGTTTTTATTTTTATTTTGAAAATGTCAAAACAAATGACCTTAGCTCTTTTCAAAAGTTTTATTCAGTCATTTTCAGAAAGTAATTTACGTCTGACTTATAATCACCACTTTTTTTTTGTATCAATCACCTCCCACGGCTTCCCTAGTTTGAAATAAACATAGAAACAAAGGAAACTTTAAAGAAAAAGGCTGCACTACAACTGGAGCATGTTTTGACTCCATCTACCTATTAGACTGTACTGTGTAAGACATACCTCCCACCTAATGTTGCTCTTTATTTTCTACTAACGGTTTCCTTAAAATCCCATTGTTGTCCAGAACCTGCAGTCGGAGTTGGACGCCATGCGCTCCAGTTTGGGCGATGTGTCCCGGCGCTGCATCAGTTTCTTCGAGGAGAAGCCGACGTCCTCCAGCATCCCCGTCCTCCGGGCTGAACTCAATCAGGCCGTGGAGAAGACAGACAGACTGCACAACCTCTCCTCTGTATACTTAGAAAAGTAAGTGAGCTCTTCCTCCTTCTGTTAATTGGTTCACTCAAAAAAAAAACACTAATGTTTCACTTCCAAAATGTTTTCTCTCCTCAGGCTGAAAACTGTAGAGGTCCTGATGCGTAGCCTGGATGAAGCAGAGAGCCGGGTCAGGAAGAACGAGAGCAGACTAAGTGAAGAGGACATCGTTCCTGCAGACACGACGGCCATTACAAACCTCAGAGAGCAACTAGGGGTAAGCGACACATAATACTGCATAGACTCCCCTTAAGGCTCGTGTTGTGAGACTGACTCTAACCTTTGATCCTTATCCTTCTCCTGATTCCTCACTCCAGAAGTGGCAGGCTCATCTGGTGGATCAGGAGGGCGTCTTCCAGTCCCTGCAGTCGGAGGTCGTCTGCGCCAAAGAAGCTGCGTCTCAGCTCAGCAAGCTGCACCCGGACCGCAGCCCCGAGCTGGAGCGCCTCCAGGAGAGAGCCAATCAGATGGCAGACAGGTGGAGCGGAGTCAAGAGGCAGATGGACACACGGTGGGCAAGACAGAGGGAAGATGTGGGGGGAAAGGAAACGATTAGGGGACGAGAAGGGTCAAAGGAGGAGAATTGAAAGATTGAAATCTAATTTTGTTAGGCTTGTATCATGACAACCTTTTTGAATCTTGAAAGGATGTATGAGCCTGTACAATGCAAACGCTGATTCGTGTCAGGATAAGCTGGTCCAAAATAATTGTGATGTACTAGATATTCATGTTTCTGACTCTTAAAATGTTTCTGACTCTTAAAATGTGAAAAGAAAAACATACTGAAATGACTTTACCTGACATTTGGTAAGAAACTAATATTTGTATTGCTTCACAGATACTCAAATCTGAAATTCATTTTCTGTAAAAAACAACCAATCAAACAATCTTAAATAGTCATGATAAATCATAAGTTCCCCATGTATACATTCAGGATAAAAAAAGTTTCTACCGTGATAGCAAGCCAGACATCTTATTGTAAGTACTTGTGAATATTTACAATTATTCTAATAACGCAAATTCACCAGGAACAACTTATTTAGTGTTTTTTATCTACAAACAAAATCCTCCCATCACTACCAAGTATAATTATCAGTACATATTTAGATAACAGAACAAAAGCTTATATCTATATATAGAATAAACATGTCTGTGTGTTTTTTTTTCTGACAATCCATGTGTTCTCATTGCAGACGGACAGATCTAGAGTCAGTGGGCTCGGCCCTGCAGCAGTACAGAGACGGACACTCTGCTCTCATCAACTGGATCGAAGAAACGACAAAGAGACAAGAAAACACCCAGCCTGGACAGACGGACAGCAAGGCGCTGTCAGAACAGCTGGCCCAGCAGACGGTCAGTACCACTGATTACTTTGAAAACTGACACATTGTACCCAACAGTCTTGTATAAATGTCATGATTTGTTTTGGCTTCTTTAGGCATTAGTAGCTGAGATTGAACAGAACCAGACCAAACTAGACGAGTGCCAGACTCACTCCAAACAGTACTGCACCTCAGTGAAGGTAAGAGACTCTTTCTGTTTGTGTTTCATACAGTGTGTCAAATATCTGAGTGTCACTTTACAAAATATTGAAATATGTTATTTTTATTTCAAGTATTTTTATATATATATATATATATATATATATGTTTGCCTTATTTTTATATAATTGATAAATAAAAATGAGTTTGCTAGTTTTTCCTTCACTTCACTGATGTCTACAAGAATGAAATGCGTGAATACATTAAAAGTTATATTTGAAGCAATGTTACACTTTCTCTAGTAAATGATGGTTGCCTAGCCACTATTTTACTGACTCGTGTCCCACCATGTCTGTAGGATTATGAGCTGCAGCTGATGACCTACAGAGCCTTTGTAGAATCTACACAGAAATCCCCTGTGAAGAGGAGGAGGATGCACTCTTCATCTGACGCCATCACACATGAGGTGAGGCTGGATGTTCAGATGTTATTGATATGGCTACATTATTGAATATTAGGACAATGAATCATATCCGTATCGTATCTCTTGTAATTGTTTCTGGATGTTTCTCTGCAGTTCATGGACTTGCGCACACGTTACACAGCCTTGGTCACCTTGACAACGCAGCATGTGAAGTACATCAGCGATGCTTTGAGAAGAATAGAAGAAGAAGAGGTGGGACTTTGTTTCGCTATATCTCCCTCTCTTGCTTTTTTTGTCATATTAAATCACTGAAGCTTTAAAACAACAATCATTTCTGTTTAATAGTGACAGGAAAAAAAAGTTCCATTATTTATCTTGTAAGTAAATGTTTTTATTCTGAGCAGAAAGAGGTGGAGGAGGAGAAGCAGGCGAGGGTTGGGCAGGTTTCCGACCTGCTGGGCTTTGTCAAGGGCCTCCAGGGACGGACCGGGGGCCCCAACGCAGAGTCCTCACTTGCTGCTCAGCAGGTACACCGATAAGCTTGTTCATTTGTATCATCATATTCTTGTTATCATATATTATACACATTATTCTTCAGACAATTAGCATTTTTGCGAGCCAACGCATAATGATTCCCCGCACGGTGAGCAGGACACCTGCTGGGTTCATTTTGCAATGAAGACTGGCATTATCGCTCCTTAATAAAGAAATCAATCATGTATACATCATATTCATTTAATTTCAGAATTCATTATCCAACAAAGCCTTTTAGTAAATAAGTTGAAAGGATAGTGTTTCCTTGTTAATACAATACATTTAACTTACATGTTAAAATGGCAGTTGATCCAAGTTGTTTTGTACTAAGTGCATCATGCCTTTGTGTTCTTCTGAAGGCCATCAGTGAACAGCTGGCAGCCAAGAAAGATGAAGTGGCAGAAGCCATAAGGAGCACTCAGGTCTTCCTGCTGTCAAAACAGGCCAGCAAGTAAGTTTGGATCACACACATGGACACACACATTGCACCGACAACTCATTCACTTCACATACTGTTTGACATTCCCCGTGTCCTTCAATCTAGCAAAACACATGGACACTCACAAACTATCCCAACAGTGCATACTCATTTAGCTGCCTGTCATGGAAATTCTGAATCAAGATGTCAGACCCTTGATATTTGTATTCAAGTTTGGTAAATGTTAGGACTTATATGAAGGATCATGGGAAACTGGGGAATATAAAGTTGTTTACAGTAATATTTATGGACTGGAATGTATTTTTTAGCTTCTTTTTTTTAACCAAATTGTAGGTTTCAGATTATCTGGAGTTTCTTTTACGAGGATTTCACTTAGAAAAGTTCCTACACATTTGTGTTTCTAGAAAAAACTCAAATGGTTGACCTTATAAGGAAATATTTGTCAAAGATACTGTGTCGTCACACAATAAAGACCTACATCCCACACGCTCTAACCTCCCCCTGTGTGCTCTCCAGGCTGTCCCCAGAGGAGTGCGCTCATGTGGAGGCTCAGCTGGACGAGCTGACGTCCACCTACAACCAGCTGTGCACCAGCTCCACCCAGCAGCTGCAGCAGCTGGAGCAGCAACTGGCCAAAGAGGAGGAAAGAAAGGTAAATTGGTTGGAGGGACGGGCCAAGTTCGACTGCCGATTTGTGACAATAATGTTATTTTCCAGGGTTTCGTAAGCTTTTCAAAATGTAAATGTAAATATGCTTGCAAGCTAAGCGCGAGTTCAACTGTGGGCCAGCAAGAGTGTGTGTGTCGTACAGCATGTTGTGTGTTCACTGAGCATTTTGAAAAACATCACCACTATTGACGAATCTCACTCATTGACTTGGTTTGGTTTAACATACATCACAGACCCTTTTCAGACGTGTATTCAGATGATTATAAATAGTAATATATATTTCTGGCACTTTAGTTTGACCTCTTTTTTCGTCATCAAGGAGTAGATGTAAAAAAAAAATACATACAGAAATAAAATTCACTGGATAGCACTGTCTGAATTGGGCCTTAGCATGGAGTGTTTCGCTCTCTTAAAAGCCTGCAGTCATTTCATTACCTGTCCTATACCACCCCAGTTTTTGTCATCTTCATCCTCATCATCGTCATTATCATCAGAAAACCCATCTGCTGAACTGCTAACATGGTTAATACATGGCCTCACTGGTGCCGCACTGGAGCAGTGCTGCCAAGTCATGCTAGCAGTTAGCTAGAAGCTGTAGAGCTCCGCTTTTTGCAGATCCATCATTAGAATTGTTTTGGTTAGAAATGAGACACACCTTTATGTTTCCCTTACATTTCTTTAGCCTCAACATAGTATCATGCTACTTTTCTTTATGTTGTGGTTAAATTATGCCACTTCATAAAGTAAAAGCATTACATTTTAGTATTTATTTTTACCCGCATGTACAGTCAATCAATCACACATCCCCAGTCAGTTTTCAGTTTGTCAAAAAAGGTTTCTCTCCTGGCTTATTTAATGTGTTGCATCCAACATCGGTCAAAAAAGATTTAAATGTGTGTAAGAATTTCAGGTTTCAAGCAATCCAATGATGATGATTCATATGTCCTGACAGCTGCACCTTATAATGGATTATGTGAACATTGTTTTTACAGGGAACATGTATGTGATAAAAAATGCTCACAAAAAGTAATCACTTTACAGTGTGCACCAGAGGCCAGCTATGCAAAAAAAAACCTTCACCATTTGAGCATGTTGTGTCCAGATCACAAGAGTGTGTGTGTGTGAATGCGATTTTTTGTGTTTGTTCTAATGCATACTATTAATGTGTGAAACTTTCAACCAGCATTTTGCTTAAAAACCACTAACAGCAGCCGAAAGGGAAGTGTCGACGTCTGAGGTCTCAGCCAAGGATCAGAATGAGATGTGGAAAAGAAAGCCAGACATTTATAAGCACGCTTAATCTGCAGATCAGTTTACTTTTCAGTTACGTTTAGTCACACCATAATCTGTGTAGTTACAGCACAATCTAATGTGGTTCATCGTTTAATTCCAATAACAGTATCAAGCATCTCTGCAACTGAAGAGGAAAACATACATTCCAAATTGTGTTTGTTGGGATATATTGTCATATTTTGGCCTTTGTCAGTTCCAATGTGCCATAATTATTTATTTTGAGGCTTTTCTAGTCAAAATTAAAGTCATCAGGAGGTTTTAATGTCAGTGCAGTGATAGGAGTCATAATGAAGAGTGGCATGCCGAATGCTAACAACCAGCTTCTCACATGTCGCGCCTCGCTCTGCCGAGTCATAAGCTGGCCCATTAATGTGTGTGCCACGGGACAAGCCCTCACAGTAAGTAGTGCTCGCTTTCTCTCTTACCGTTGCATGTATGTTTTTTTCACAATTCTATTCTACTGTACTTCTGAATATTGCTGTATCTTTCTGCCTTTTTTGTTTTTAGTTGCTTTGTTGCATGCTTAGTGCTTGTGTTAGAATAGCAGTGGTAAGTATTAGAGTGCTTCTTAATATAAAAAGGATATGCAAATACTGGGAAAAACATTCAGATTCCTGTAAGATGTACTCATAAGTATCTTGCCACATATACGTAATTTATCCTTTTTTAGGCTTTTGTGGCAAATGGTTGTGGGTTTTCTTACTTTTTCTGATTCTACCATCTAATTCTCTTCATAATATATCATTTAATTCTGTATAATAACCTTGCAACATAATATAGTACATAGGCTGTCTTAAGTTATCATAAAGCATTGCTCATAGAAGAATGAATGTCAACTCGAATTCCGTTTTTCTTTATTCTTTTAGAACCAGAGTGCCATTGCTGGAGTTATTGACTTGGGAACAGTGGAAACATTCCCAGTGTTCAAAGCAGCCCAACGAGGCCTTATTGACCAGGACACCTGCCATGTACTGTTGGAGGCCCAGCTCATTATGGGTGGGCTCCTTAAGCCTGACTCCCCTCTCAATCTTTCACTGGAACAAGGTCTAGCTCAAGGTCTAATTGACACCCATTATAGACAATCTCTTTCTGAGCTAGAAACTGCGTTGCTGTTGGTGGAAAATACTAAGTCTACAGATGACCGAACACAAATTGTGTTGCCAGTTGCCACAGCCATCGAGTTTGGGCTCATCAGAGAGGATGTGGGACTTCGCATTTTAGAACTCCAGTTAAACACTGGAGGCCTGAGAAACTCAGTCGGAGATCTCATGAGTTTGGAGCAAGCGGACGAAAAGAGACTTTTGACTTCTAGAACCCTTTCCAAACTCCAGTCAAGACAACATAATAAAGAGCTGATCGATCCAAACACAGCAGAACAATTACATCTGAATGAGCTTCAACAGCGCTGTGTCTGTGATGACCACCCTGGTCTCCTTTTACTCCCTGTCAAACAGCAACCCGGAGGAACTGTTTGCCTCCGTACTGGAACAAAAGTTGGCATTTTCCGTGCAGTCCAGGAAGGTCTGATTGATCGGAAAGTAACTGTACGACTTCTTGAAGCTCAACTCATTGCCGGTGGTATTTCTGACCCACGATCTGGCCACAGGATGACAATTGATGAGGCTGTTCGCCATGGACTTATGGACCAGGATCTAGCCTGTGCCATGCTAGCACGCCAGTTGCAAAATGGGGGAATTCTAGACCCTTACAATGGAGAACGGCTGAGCTTGGAAGAGAGCATTCACAGGGATCTTCTCTCTCCTCGCTTGGCTCTATTAGTCCTTGAGTCTCTTCGGGCTTTCATGGGTATACTCAGGCCTGAATCCGGAGAAATCCTGCCAATTGTTGAAGCTATTCAACAAGGAGTTATCTCAGGAGAGCTTTCTAGAAACATCTTAAGGAAGCGACATGCCATTGGGGCCTTGTACAACCCTGAAAGCCTCCAGGTCCTTCCCCTAAATCAGGCTGCTGAAGAGGCCCTTGAGCCAAGTGTGGTCAGTTTTCTCAAGGACATTCACATCCCAGATGTTCTTTCGAGCATGAACCAGTCGGGTACCCCATCTCTAAACCGCTTGAGCTGGGGTTCCGCAAGCTCCTCTCCACCTCCATCATCTCCAACACCTTCAACCTCTCCTTCAGGTGTTTACTTGGAAACAGCACTTAAACATGGAATGAATCCTGAAGAGCAAGCAAAACAAAATCTTCTGCTTCACCTTATGACTCACAGCTATGTGGATGCCCATTCTGGAAATCGATTGGTGCTGCTTGACCCTGAGTTGGTAGAGTTGGTCAAAGCTACTCAACTGGTTGCTGGAGACTCTGTATATGAAAGTACAGTTAAGCCACAAAGCACATTGACCACAGATGAGACTGGGAAGCTGCAAATGGAGAGTAAGTTCAGTTCAGCAGATAAAGGGGGGAGTTTGAAACACGCTGAGTTTGAAGAAGGAAGTTCTGATGTAGTCAAGAACGAAAAAGCTGTGATAATTAGTACAGGAAGTCTAGAAGAAAGGTATAATGGAAAGAATGACAATAAATTGCTCCACAAGCCACCAGTTGTTGATGAGAGTGGTTTAGCAGCAACAAATGAAAAGCGTGTGGATAAAAATGCAAAAGTTAAAGCTCAAAAGAAAGAAATGTCTGATCATGAAGCTTTGATGGCTTCAGCTAAACATATTAAAGGTCCAAATGAGCTTGAAGCAATGGTGTTCAAACCAAGGGATACGGATGGTCAAAAGACCAGTAGTATACCCTCAACAGTAGCTAGAAAAACAGCTACAGAACCACTCAAAACATTGAAAGAACAAATCCAACCGGGAGCAAAAACAAATGAAGATGTTAAACCAAAACAATCTGACAATGAGAAAGATGTAAAATATTCCCAGACTGAATCAGAAAGGATTAAACTAAATATAACAATTCCTAAAAAAGCGACTGACTCAAAGCATGCTAAAGAGTTTGATAAAGATTCAGCAGGGGAGATGGAAGGGGAGGATGCTGAATTGGCAAAGTTAGTCCTCCAGCTCAAACAGGGAGGTCTGATGACAGAGGAAGGGGAAAAGCTTCTCCCAGATGAGGCAGTAGCACAGGGTGTCCTTCCTGGTCACACAGCAGTTAAATTAATGGCGCATGCAGGTCTGTTTGGAGGTTTTCTAGATGCTAGCAGCTGTGAGTCACTCAGCATGGATGATGTCATGCAGGAGGGTTTACTAGATGAAGATCTAATGTGGAGTGTCCTGAAGTCGGATAAGACCCTTTCAGGGGTTGTGGATGTAGAAAAAAGGCAGATCCGCGGGGTAAGCGAGGCTGCTCAAGTAGGGCTGATTGACCCCAACACCGCTGCTCGACTTCTAGAAGCCCAGGTGGCGTCTGGAGGGATTGTTGACCTTCGTAGGGATAAGAAAGTCTCTGTCACTCTAGCAGCAACACTGGGATTGATTGAGGAGGGCCAAAGAGAAGAACTGGTTGCACTAGAGAAGGCTTACAAAGGAAAGGATTCAGATTCAACAAAAACCCTTACTAAAGCCAGTTTACAGCTACAGATGGAAGGTATTATTGACCCAGAGTCCAAGTCTCCAGTGCCTCTCGAGCAGGCAATCCAGAAAGGGTTAATTAGATCTGAGGATGTTTATCAAGTGTTGGCAAGGCAGGTGGCTGAGGGTGGTGTAATACATCATGCTTCAGGTGTGAGGCTTTCAGTCCCTGATGCTGTAGATAGAGGTTTAGTGGATCGGTCCATTGCTCCTGGGCTGGAAGAACTAGAGTGGGTCTACCAAGGAAAAGTCAGCCCTTCATCCCACCCAGAAGCTGTACTTTTCCAGGCGTCAACAGGAGCCATTTTAGACCCTGAGTCTGGATGTAAACTGACGTTGACAGAGGCTGTTTCTATGGGTCTTTTAGATGAGAATATTGCTAGTGAAACCATGGCTTCTCCTGCTGTAACACAAGGGGTGCTTGACCCTCAAACTGCACGCATTGTGCCTTATTCAGAGCTTGTAAACCAGGGTAAAATAGATATTGAAACAGGCAAACGTTTCTTGGAGGTGAAACCATTCAGAGGTGTTCCAGATGAGGAAACAGGAGACAGCTTGACCCTTCCTGAGGCTGTTGCGTCAAAAAAAGTTGACCCGGTTCCAGCATTGAGGCTGCTTCAAAGCCAGGCAGACAGTGGAGGGATCATTGATATCAGAACTGGAGATAGGCTTCCCCTATATGAAGCCTGTGAAAGAGGTTTAATTGAAGACAGTATGGTCAGAACAATTGCCACCAACCAGTTTTTGAAAGGAGGCTTGGTTGATCCTGCAACTGGACAACGCGTCTCTTCTCTCAATGAGGCCATTGCGAAACGACTGATACCTAATGACGTAGCTTCAGAGATTCAGGAGAGATTGGCTTCATTTGCACTCAAGGGTAATGATACACCTGTTACCTCAAGTGGTGCATACAGCCCTGCTGTTATATTGTCAGTGTCAAGCCCTGATAGTCCAGCAAATTGGTCGTGTGTAAATACTGAGGGGCCTTCAAAATCTCAATTTTCAAAGCAAGGTTTAGGAATTACACAGGACAATGGAAAGACATTCACATCTGTAGTACCAGATCAGTCACTGCTTAACCAACCTTCTACAGAAGAAGAAAAAGTGCCAGTGTCTGTGGAAGAAGCGGCTTCAATTGAGCCAGACCAATCCATAGACCTCTTGTGTAAGTTTGCAACTAATGTTGAGAAAAGAATACAGGAAGCCATAGAAGAGATTGTACCACAGACAAACATCAAACAATCAATGCCTCTTCCTAATCAGAAAAGTATGCAAATAGGTGCGAGTGAGACTCGTGATAAACAAAAGGAAAACGTTTTTAGAGATTCTGTTGAAACCATTCAGGCACATGACCGTGATATTGACAAAAACTCACGGGCAGAGGTCATAAAAGGTGCTGCTGTTTCAAAGTCAGATGGGGAACCTGTGAAAGTAGGGGAAAAGAAGAGTAGACCCAATGATGAGAGCACATCAATGATTAATCGTGATTCTGAAGATGGAAACCTGGCGGCAGAGGTTAGAGATAACAGGGAAAGCAAAGATGTCTTTGAAGTATCAACATTGAGTGAAGAGGATTACAGAAAGAGTGGTGTGGCGATAAAGAGAGATGAAATTGTGGATAAGAAGGTTAAACAAGTAGAGAAAGACAAACCAGTAGACATGGAATGCAGCCTTGATGCTGAGCAGTCAGACCAGTTGACCGCTCCATCCAAAGACACAGAAAGCAAAAGCAAGAAAAAAAGGAAGAATAAAAAGAATGGAAAGGGTAAAGAAGCAGAAAGAGAAACACACGCTCAAGAGATAAAACAGTCTTCTCAAATTCATCAAGATGATACACATATTCAAGGGCGTCCTGAGACAGCTGAAATGGTCTCAGATAAGCTTGCAACTCAAGACAAATGTGAGAAATCAAAGATTCATGGTCCGTCAGATTCTACTGGGCCTTCCAATGTAGAAACGGAATCAAAGATAGGTGAAAAGATTGAATCTGAAAAGGATTTGGTTAAACAGGAACAGGAATCAGTTCCAGCCACTCAGCAATCCACAGAAAATACTATTGAGGCAGAGAAGGATACATTAAAAAAGACATTATCAAAGGGTGCAGAAAAGGCTGATATGAAAGAGGAGAGTAAAAGGGAGGGGCAGAAAGAAAATGTTGAAAATAGGGTGTCAGTCTCTCAGCAACCAGAACAACCAGAGAGCAGTCAGGAGGTCAAGAAAGGAAAGGAGCAAGAATTGCCGCAGAAATCTACTCTACCAAACAACGAGAAAGCAGCCTTGCTAATGAAAGCCAAAGAGAGCATTCTTAAAAAGGTGTTTGAAAAAGGAGTGAGTGAAAAGCAGGCTGCCGAGGAGCTGCAGGCACTACGCAAGGAGGTGGGGAGTCAAGGAAAGACTGTAAAGTCACAAACTCAACCAACTAAAGCTGATTTAGTGGAGAGTCATGGTGTCGGAGATGATGGTGTTAAGAGAACCAATGGTTCACCAAACGAGAGTGCAGAAGAGAAGATGATCACAGAGGATAAGACGGTAGAGAACATTTTTGACAAGGAGGATACCCAACTTTGTGAAGCTTCTTCAACTAAGGGAGAGGAGGGCAGCAGTTTTGGAGAAGGAGATATTAATACTGCTCCATCAGTCCAGTCCAAAGAAACTCTGCAAAGCAAGCGAAGAAAGAAGAACAAGAAGTCCAAGATTCCTAAAGTGACAGAGGCTGATACTGAGAAGGTACTGCCTGATGAAAAAGTGGATTCTGAGGTGACGCAAACTACCACAAAATCTGCAATGGCTATATCAGATTTAGATGACTTAACAGCAGAACAGGAGATGGCCAAACACACTGATAGTCAGTCGGCCAGTGATCTCACTAGACCCTCAGTTGGTGATGAGGCAAATGAAGTGAGGACCTCTGTAATTCACAGTCAACACAGTCCCACATATTTATGTAAATCAGAAGAACTCAATGCTAACATCGAGGAACAAACACAATCGGCAGGGGTTACATCTATAGGTAAAGAAGAATCCCAATCAGTAACCAACATTGCTGGCAAATCCATAGACATTACTCAAAAAGCTGTTGCATGCAAACCAGACGTTCAACCCCCAAGTCAATCTGCGGTTCTTGGGACACAACCAGATAAAACGGTAGGGAGAAGCAGAAAGAAGAGAAGGCACCAACCTCCTGGAGTTGATGGCAGCAATGTTCCAGAATCAAACACTCTAAAAGAACAACAGCTACATCTTGAGTCTAAAGAATCAGCACCTTCACTCTCAGAAGATACTTCAACAGAGTCTGAGTCTCTTGGAGTCCCTGAGTCTGCTGACTCAGCCTCTGAGAGTTGGGGGGAAGGAGAGCATGATGTCAGTGAAAGCCGAGAGATAGTGGCCAAAAAAGAAGGGGCGACATCCATGACCGGCAAGGTAAGATAGCCACTGGTAGAATTTAAGTACAGTATGTTTATTTAAGTACACATTAGAGGTTCTTTCATTGAGTATTTCCATTTTATTATGCAATGTTATACTACTACTCTACTACATGTTAGACTCAAATGTAATTAATACTCAACTACATTTCCCATACTGCTTTTGTCCAGTCCAAACAATGTATCTCCAAATGTTGTGATTTGGAATGTGAATATTTCTGATAAATTGAACATTAAAGACTTCCTTTATGTGTTGAGAACATTATCTTACTACTTAAGTGAAACAAACTCCTTAAAAAGCCTCTTGGATCAGGTGGAACCTAAACATCCTTGAACGTAAAGTTAAAGGATCCAAACACTGGAAGAAGCTAATGATTTGTAAACTATATGGATTACTGTAGAGGGAACTTTCTGCTGCTTAAATGTATACACATTTCATTGTGTTTTATTGTATGTTTTTCCTTTTCCACAGTCATCATTGATGCGGCAAGAGTGCTTGGAGCATGACCAGCAAATTGTAGCCCTGGTGTCCATGGTAAGACACATCGAGGTCCGACTCAAACAGCAGCAGCAGCAGTCTGTTGGCCGCAGCCTTATCGCCTTGGATGACATCATCACACAGACTGAGGTAAAAGAATGAGCATACTTACCTGATAGAGATGTGCTGTCATATTAATGTGATGCCAACCAACATAATTGTACATTTTTGACACTTTAAATATTTTGCAGTTTCAGTTGTGTACTTTGTTCCTTGACAAAAAAGTGGATTGAAGGATTACAGCCTCTTAGCAAACGGCATCAAGAAAACTTTTGTTTTCTGTTCCTAATCTGTCTCTCAGACTCTGGACCTTGAGTTGCGTGACTTGGAGCCTGTAGTCACCAAACAGGTGGAGGCTGCTGAAGAACTGTTGAAGCCCCGACCTAAAGACGTTCCTCCGCAGCTCCTATTGGCTCTGGAGAAGGATGGGCGGAGCCTGGCCCGTGGGTATGAGGCTGCCAGGGCACTTTCTGAGGGCATTCTGCAAAGTCTACGAGACCATAGAAACTCATATAAGGTAAACATATCAGTCTTGAGTAAACCAGATTAGGTGCTTATTTGTTGTTAAGGTTACTTGAAAACATTATTCTTAAGTAATAGGCATAGGTTTGTTTTTTCGAAGGATTATCATTTTTGGTTCTAGAAGAACTTCATTTCTTAAGTGAAGATGTCTGATTTGATTCACCCTGACGTTTCTCAGGAGGCAGTAACAGCTGAGCAGAAGTCCCTGGGAGGACGAGTGGAGAATCTGCTCTCTTGGTTGAGGGAGACAGAGGCTCAGATGAGTGGTGGAATGGCGGGGATGGACAAAATGAAGATGGCAGAGAAAGAAGATCATAGTGATCAGCTAACACAGCAGCTGAATCTCTGCAAGGCAAGTTCTGTCCGATCCGAAGTAAATGTTTAGTCTTCCTTTTTAATTATATTATGACCCAAACGTTTTTTTTAATATTATGACCCAAACGTAGTTATTTTTTAACTACAAGTTTTCTGGAATATTATGGTTTATTATGCAAATGAGGCACTCTCTTGTTAGATGTGTGCTAATTTCCATACATTACCGAAGAGAATTCAGAACATTGGACAAAGCAAGGCTCAAAATCATATTGTTTGTTTTTGTTAACGTATTAAATCAAAGGTTTTCAAAGAGTACATCTCCTTTTATATCATATATCAATAAATAGCCATGAAACAAATCAATTTCTGCTAAGTTTTTAGAAATAATTGAATATGCTTTGAATCCTTTATGAACAAACTGGAAAAGTTGGTGTATATAAGTGCTACTGAAGGGAAGATTTCTAGCTCAGCGTACGAAAAAACCGAATAAATGTTTGTACTGAATTTCACTCTTTCATGTCTCTTTTCTTTAAGGAGCTCCAGGCCTCTCTGACGGCTCGCTCCGGTGAGGTCAACAGCACTGCCTTTGACATCCAGGTGTTCATCTCAGAGCGGGCCCAGGACCTGGCCCCCGAGCAGAGCCGGCAGCTCCTGGGTCAGCTGCAGCAGCTGCAGAGGGCCTTCCACCTGGCCTCAGGACAAGCTCAGGCCTGGGCAGATGCCCTCTCCGCCCAGAGGGGGAGGGAGGAGGAGCGGCAGCGCAGGGAGAGAGTCAAAGAAGAGGAGAAGGACAGAGAGAGGCAGAGTGCAAGGGACAGAGAGGTTTGGAAAAGGATGATTGAGTCGTATTGGTTTAAAACTCTTAGCTTTTTCTCACTAATGCATTTAGAATCCTGCTTTTATATTATATTTCACAGCTTTATTTGTCATGCTATGAACTTTTGCCATGCTTTCTCACACAAAATATAATGCACGTTCTATGGAATTAAACTCATTTAAGACTAGAAACTTTAGAAGGCTGATGTAAACAAGCTAATCTTGGTCACAATTTAACTTTAGTACCATTAAATATCACCTTAAACCTTCTCACATCAATTCATATCTCTATAGCAACCCACTGCTGATCTGTTTGCAAAAGCTTTGCCACTTCACATGAACAGTATCACCGTCACTCCTCCTTAACAAGCTTTTTATGCTCCTCTGCATGTCTCTATAACGTGTGTTTTATTAACCTGTTTGCCTTGCTGTTCCAGATTGCCACTGAAGGAAATCGTTTGTGTCACGGCGGTAACGGCTAAAGATTTTAAAGCAGAAAAGCCTCGCAGGCTACAGCGCTTCAATGTTTTTCCTCTTGTCTCCCCCCGAGTACAGAGGAGGAAGAGGAAAAACAGCCAATAAAGAAATATTTGTCTGTTCTCTCTGTATTGTTTGTTGCTTGATCAACGTGTTTGTGTGTGTGTGTGTGTGGGGGGGGGGAGGTGTGTGTGTGTGATCTCTGGACACAAACTGCTCAAAGCTTGGGAAAGTGTGCACAACACAAGAATTGTGTTACTTAGGGGTCAAATGTGCCAAAAGTGTGAAAAACTGGTGGTTGGATCAAACATGCAAAACATGATCCAGGTGAATTGCCTATATTAGAATCATATCATTCTCAGTTTTTCTCACATTTTCTTTCTTTGGTCTTTTTTTCCCCTTTCTTCCTCATTTCTTCATCTCAGGTGGTTCAACAGCAGAAGGCTGAATGCTCCCAGAAACTAGAAGGCCTCACCATGTGGCTGGCCGGAGCTGCCAGCTTATTGGTCGGTCAGAAAGGTGGAGCAGAGTCAGGTGACGTGAACGTCTTGAAAGAGAAGCAGAACAAACTAAAGGTAAGAAACCTTCGTCGTCACATCTAAAATATAAAGGGCACGTTACATCCTACGCACCATGTGTTATCGCTCAGTGAACATCATTTCTTCTTTGACTGAATCAATATTTCTCCAGGAATCACAGAAGGACCTCCAGGCCAAAGGGGAGGCTGTTGCCGAGGCTATCCGCTCTGTGGAGGAGCTCCTGGCAGACCGAGGAGAGAGTCTGAGCCCAGAGGAGAGGAAGAACCTCCAGGGGGCGCTAACCAGACTGAAGGAGCAGTACAGCACCCTCAAAGATTCAGCAGACACGTCACTGTCGGAGCTGGACACAGCCATCAGCACCACGGTGCAGCAGAACACACAGAGGGTAAGAAGAAGAGAGGTTATAGATGAGTATATGCTTAGTACAAACTAGTTTTAATATTGGGCTCGCTTAACCAATATCTTCACAGAAATGTGGTCTCATATTTGTTCTTGGGAAAGGTCCACAGAAAGAATATTTAGTTTCCTCAATAATTGAAATGGGAGACTGCATGGTCTTGTGCACACAGGAAAAACTGAGAGAATGAAGTCAAGAATTTCAAAAGGAAAGTGTAGTTGACGGCACTTATTTAGCCTTTACCAAATATTTCAGCAATATGAAAATATGTGGACATTGCACTAAGTCAATATTGTAATTTAATTTAAACTCTGATTAATTGTTCAGCTCAAGTGGAGGTGCTTCTTCAGGAACGCAGGAACATATTGAGTAGTGTCAGTAGTGGATATTTGAAAAAAAAAAGATTACACATGATAAAACTATTATTGTAAGTTATATATTTTATTATACAACTGTAAAAACAATTGCACAAACATGTCAGCACTACATGTGCACAAAGAGCCTCTTGAGTGTGCACAGATTCTGTTTTTCATTTAAAAACAAATCCCAAATAATGCATTTATTTTAATTTGTATGTATTATTCTTTTTTTAAATATATGTTTTCGGGCCACCAGTGCCTTGATTTAGGAGACAGGGATGAAAGGGGGTGGAGAGAGGGAATGACATCTTTGAATAGTCCCAGGGCGGATTCAAACTGCGACCCCCTGAATGAGGACCGAGACCCAGTACTTGGGTTGCGAGCTATACCAGGCTATACAGCGGCCCAATTATAAAAACAAATGTATTGTTGTATGAGACACTTTGTTGAATTATTTTGTACTCATCCTCTCTTCCTCTCCTCTCCCTCAGGCTAAGGCTGAAGAGGATCTCCAGGAGACTCAGGGCCAGATACACTCTCTGTTGAAGGAGTTATCTTCTCTCAACCAACCAGGCGGGAGAGGAGAGGGATCTGGAGACATGCCTGACACATCATTCTCACAGCCAGAGGGCGCTGTGAGGTCACACACAGAGATGCTGCAGGTTAGAATCTCTACTGTTCATGTGTTTAGCACATTCAACTTGCATATTACCATCTAATGACCTTTGACCTCCCCCTCAGAATGAGCTGCAGCAGCTGCAGGCTCAACAGGCTCAGCTGCTCCAGATCACTCAGTCCACCCGCTCCCTTCTGGAGCAGCCGGACTCCACCGTCCCTCCTGAGGAGAAGCAGCGTCTCCGGGCCGCCCTGGATCAGCTGCAGGCCCAGCACCAGGAGAGGCTGCAGAGCTGCCAGGTACTCCACATAAAGCCACAGCGATGCCTCAGGACTGAACTTATGCCCCCTGATCTTGGGTTTCCTGTTTCAACCGCACCTTGCCCATCACTAAAATTGTATTCATATTTACTAATGGTTAACTGACCGCTAATGCTGTAACTATTTATTCTAGGACCGCCTGAGGAAGTCTGAGTCTCTGAAGGACGAGCTGACGAAGTTCCTCCAAGAACACGGAGGTCTGGGTACCTGGCTGGAACAGAATGAGCAGGAGCTGCGTTCCCTGGGGGAAGGAGAAACTGATGCACAAGGACTGAAGGGCAGGCTGGAGGAGCACAGGAAGGTACATGCAATAATAATATAATGGAATATAAACCATGCATTGTACAAGTTCATCTTTCTGTATATTTCAGCTCTTCAGAGAACTGTGCGAGTGTATAGTTGCTGTTTAACATCCTGAAGATTCCCCACAAAGGGGAGCTGTTTACCTATGTCTGACAAAATGCACCTTTTTCTTTTAAAATAGATCAAATGTTTATCTGGCTTGAACATAACCCTTGTTTTACCCCCCGAAGAAAGAAAAGCACTTCTAGAATAGCGTGAACCTCGCTATGAGATTGAGGAAAGAGACGATCAAGAACTACATTGTTTTGGTTTCAAATGTTGCGGAAAAATTAGAAGGCGGCCACAATCTGGCATTGCCTTGTCAGTTGCAGTACAAACACAGCCCTAATGATAGTATTGTACACTGGCATGTCTCTTACCTGCAGGTTCAGACTGCTGCTGCTCTTACTCCCCCTCCTATTGGTCGGGCATGTTGCACTGAGACTCTGAAAATCCAGACTTTGTGGCTCTGCTTAATGTTATACTGGCTGCGCCTGGTTTCAGGTGCTTTGAACTAAATGTGCAGAGAAATGTCTCTCTGCATGTGAGCCGAGTGCGGCTGAGTGAAAACACACACTGCCCTTTTTTTTACCTCTAATTATCAATGGAAGAGTGAGTTTCCACGCTCAGTTTCCATACGCTCTTTACAGTAATCACACATTCTCATCTGAGAAGCTCCACTAAACTTCTGGATCATTTCCTTTTAAAAGTCCCTTGATATTACATTTGTAACAGCTTCTATCCTTTCCCAGAACATCTGATCTCCCAACCTGCTGGTCATGACTATGCTTTCCATTTCCATTTTTTGTAATGAATATGTCATTATCCTGATTGATCTCCTGCACATTACCCCATCTGACCTGTGTCTGTATTTCCAGCTTGCTGAGGATGTAATCTGCCACAAGGCGGACCTGCGCTTCGTCTCCATCTCGGGCCAGAAGGTTCTGGACTCCGTTCAAGGAGCTCTGGAGCAGGTCGGGGGTTCAGACCCCGCTCTGGACAGCACCAAGCAGCTGGTGACTGACAAGCTGCAGGACTCTAACCACAGATACACCAGCCTGCACACAAAGGTGAGGGAGGCTAGCAGTTTGTATGAATGGTGCTCGAATAAGGACTTTCTCACACCTTTCTCTTGCCTTTGAACACACTTTGAAACGTGTTTTGGTGTGTTCAGTCAACAGAGTTGGGCGGCCGTTTGTCCGGCCTGCTGGAGAGGTACCAGCAGTACCAGGATGAGGTGGTGTCCCTCCACTCGTGGCTCAGCACTCAGGAACAGCACCAAAGCATAGCCAAACCCAGCGGAGACACCGACCCCAAGAACTTGCAGGACACACTACGACAAGTGCAGGTGAAGCACGGATTATAAACTTTCACATAAACAGACGCGCAGAAAAAGAGCACTTACATTACGGAAAAATATGAATGAGTCATCTGTTTTAGGCGCTACATCACGTTGAGTTCTGACATTTTTTTAAATCAATGTCTTGGTTAAAATTGTAAAATGGAAATGATGTGTGGACTCTTTTCTTTTGTTTGTATTTTTTATAAATGTAAAAAAAAAAAGTCCAACCAATAAACCCCATAGAACTCGCTGCCCAAAACCTGACTTACTAGTAAGCAGTTCATATCAACCACTTTCAATGATCCAAAAGCTCTTACAAATGTGATAGTTATACATATCATTCACATGTGATTGTCAAATACAACCCAACAGAGATAATAGCCCTGATATAACAAAACTGAAACAAATATAAAAAATGAACAGTCAAGTTGTCTCAAGACATTTATAAAAAGGGCCCAAAGACTCTGTTTTTGGAACTAGTTTCATCCAGAGCTGAAACCCCAATACTAATGAAAGTAACAAGTGTGTGCTCTCTGTCCTCAGCTGCTGCAGGACGAGCTGGCTGAGCGCTCAGTGCAGCTGGAGAAGGTGAAGAGAGCCGGGAGAGACCTGGTCAGCACTGAAGAGTCTCCATCACTGAAGGCTGTGGACATCCTCTGTGCTGCAGGTGAGAAGCTCAGCTACCCTGTGTTAATACATTCATGTAGAAATGCCATTATTGAGCCAAGTCACAACTTAGAATCAGCTTTGGTTCTGGAGAAATGATGAGATAGACAACCAATGCACCGAAACACAATATTTGTATTTTCATCTTTTTATTCATGTAAGTAATGAGGCACAGACAGAGCCTCTTGTCGAGTTACATCACAGGAAAACACAGGTCATGAAACATCATCTAGACCTTCATAACAATACAATTGAAGATAACATGCTCAGCAGAGAAAACACATTTCATTCTAATCACCAGACTTTGTTTTCTCCAACATAACATTATTCCAGTATACTATTTGGGATAAACACTTAAGAAAACGTAAATTAATGACCCAATTTCCATGACGTAGTTGAGAAAGGTCATGTTTAATGTTCGCCGCTCCTTCTCTCCAGACGGCCTGGAGAAGAGGTTTGGCTCGCTCTCTGCCTCTGTGTCGGAGCGGGCGGAGCAGCTGCAGACGGCGGTGGCGCAGTCGGTCAGCGTGCAGGAGGGTCTGACGGCTCTGCTGGGCTGGCTGGACAAACTGCCTCTGACCCCGGGCCCTGTGGAGCCCACCGCTCAGGCCCTGCAGGACGCCCTGACCCAGAACCAGGTACGAGTTACCCTCAAGTCAACGGGAACACTTTTTTTGGCTAGACCACCTGCTACTACGTTCTCTAGGATTTTCAGCATTTTAACACATTTTTGGATTTTTCGACTATGTCGAACTGTAACTGTGTTAGTATTAATGGTAAAACACTTTATTTATGTCTTGTGCTTTTATATATGTCTTAATGTGTGCATATGTATAAATGTGATTGTGTATATATAGGATATACATATTTTATACATATTTTTGTATTCGGGATTGTGGGAAACGGTATTTCGATCTCTGTCTGTACACACAAACGGAAAGATTGACAATAAAGTTGACTTTGACTTGAGAAACGGCACATGAGATCATTGCTTGTGTTTAACCACAGGTTGAGTGAGAATAGCTCAACTAAAGTATTCTCTAAGGTTTCAAATACTATATGGATAATCTGTTAAACATCTACAGAAAATCAAAACAGTTCTCAACTGAATGGTTGTAATCTGTTGAATGCTTTTGATCTATTGTTAATTGTTAAAGAAAATTGCATTCTAAATATAATTTGTTCCTCGTCTTTACCCAGAAACTTCGCCAGGAGCTGCTGTCCCGGCAGGGCAGCGTGGAAGCAACGCGAGACTCCATCTCCAAACTCCTGCAGAGCTCGGACGCCTCCACGGCCTCGGGCCTGCAGGGCTCTTTAAAGCAGCTGACTCAGCGCTACGCTGCAGCGCAGGGCAGCCAGGCGGAGAGCGAGGCCCAGCTCAAAGGGCTGCTGCCCCGCCTGGAGAGCTACGAGCGGCTGGGGGCCGACCTCCAGGTCTTCACCCAGAGCCGACTGAAGGCCCTGAGCCCGGGGGGGCAGCCTGAGCGCAGCGTGGACGACTACAGGCAGACCATCGAGGTCAGCAGTTATATCACTTGAACTGTCTGACACCTAAGAGCCTCTAAGAGATAAGTGGATAAGTTCTACTGCTGGTGCATTCAACGCTGTCTGTCTTTTCTCAGGAGGTCAAGTCTGAGCTGGAGCAGGAAGCCGGTCAGCTGAAATCCTTCTGCAACCTGGGCACCGATCTCAGCCAATCAAAAGCTTTCAATAACACACAAAGCTTATTGGATAATGTCAAAGGAGTGTCAGATGAGTTCACCCAACTGGAAGCCAATGTCAACCAAAGGTAACATTTTTACAAGATCACACGTAAGAACCGCCTTTTTCAAATCATTCAGCCATACATGTGAAGTATTACATGTTCCTCACCTTGCAGAGGAAGGTTTGGTCCTTTTTGTTGCCATTTTCTATAGAAAATCATACATTCAAATCAATATTATTAATATGTGATCTTAGCGTTGTGTTGTCAGTAGGAAATAATTATAACTATGAAGGTTGTACATACAAATGAGAGTGATTTGAAGGAATATTTATAAGAACCGACCCTTCTTATGATTTCTGCACTGTGCCATAGATGACACAAGGGGGCAGCAAACACAAAATCATTCAGCTATGAAGTTTTTGATGTTAAAACATGACGAGCTTCAGCTCCAGTTTGACTGACAACCAAAAATAACTTCAGCAACAGATGAAGCCAATCTTAAATATTAGGTTTTGATAGGATACTTATGAAAAATACCTGTGAGTGTCTCTGAGAACAGACCACACCGCTGGCATTTACAACATTTGTTTTCTAATTCTGTAGCCTTCACAGTGAACCAGTTGCTCTGCCTACCCTGGGTGACGTGGACTCAGCCACTCAGCCTGTCAGGAGGGGGGCTGGGAAATTATAAATACCATCAGTCTGGTGCAGATTTATTTCATTATATAACTATTATTAGCTGTTAATGGACATATTTAAATATATCCTGAACAGATACCAAGAGATGAGGAATGTGACCATTTATCTATCATTTATAACATGTAGCTTGTAAACTCTTCACTTGCTGCACTGCAGTTGCTTACAGTGCAGCGTGTCCGTGTCTCTACTGTATCTGTGTGAGGCCCCGGAGCTAATATAAGCAGCGTGGACACGGCTCATTGTCCATCCCATAAACGGCCTGCTCGTATGACCCCCAGCCCTGAATCCTGAGGGGAGAAAATAGCAGCACGATAATGATACGTCTGTTCTGTCTACGGGCCACCACCACTTTGCAACCACAGCTAGAGACTGAGAGAGTGAGGTCAAGGCTGAGAAAAGGAAGGCCAGTGTGAGCTTTCAAGTTTTGTCAGTTTTATTATTTTTCTAGCCCAATTTGCCTCAAGGCGCTGTACAATCTGAAGGTCAAACAACCTTCTGACCTCAGACAATTTGATTCAGAAGAGAAAAGTGAACACAAAATATTTTGAAAGGGCAAAAAATGGGAGAAACCTCAGCAACAGATGGATTCCTCTCCAAGAACAAACATACATGCAATAAATAAGCGTGTATTATTTTCATTTTGAGTATCAGAAATACTTTTCACCAAATTCTGCTCTATTTTATTGATTATTTGGACAATCAGATATTTGCAGATATAGAGACACCATTTCATATAATATGCCTATTTTACAAAATCAGTTTACATTCATATCAACTCACAAAAAGCAACTCAACCAGGATCTGACTGTTATAACTGTAGGAAGGATGTGTGCCTAGAAGGAAATAGTTAAGTGATGTGCCATGGGAATTTCCCCACAATGTTTGTTGCATTATGGATATTGTATCATTGAAATGACACGTATATTCACTAATGTAACAAAAAAACACTTTGACAGACATAGGTTTACGTTGCGTTAAAGTGTAGGATGGATTATTATATTTGATCTATATTCCCACTTTATGTAACTCCTCCTCATCCTCTCTATCACTGCCTCCTACCTTCTCTTTCTTTCTTTTTCTATAACATTTCCTCTCTTCCTCCGTCTGCCTCCGACAGGTTTGCTGCCCTCCAGGCCTGTGAGCAGCAGCTCCTGCAGTTCCGCGGGCTCTCCGGCTCCCTCCTCAGGTGGCTCCAGACAGGGCAGGACCAGCTGGCGGCCAAAGAGGCCAACCTCAACACAGAGAGCCTGCAGAGGAGAGTCCAGCAGCTCAAGGTGTGTATGTCTCATCATTCATAGCAAATGACTCAAAAGCCATGCCTTCCACTGGTTAAAACAAAGTCAAACATCTACATGCCGTTTGAATCCCGACTATATCATGTGTTCTTAAGCCACAATGACTCAGCAAATTGCATCTTGCCTCCAGGACTTGCTGGATGACTGGGAGTCTCAGGGAGGAAGAGTTCAGGATCTGAACAAGACGGGCTCTGAGCTGGAGTCGCTCATCATCGACATCACCGCTCCTAAGACCAAAACTGGTAAGAGACGCCAAACATATAAAACCCTCAACTCTCAGTTTAAATTACTTGTTTATAATAAGGGCTTTTTTACAAGATGATGTAGGTGGGAGGAAAAATAATCACCAAGGGGTTTATAAAATGATTTGACCGGAGAGAAAAACAGAACTGAAAAATAAAATATGAACACAAGGGAGCAGGAAGAAGGCAGAACACAGCGAAACAGAATATATTATAATTTGCATTTAGAATCACTTCTTCTTTTATAATAACAAATGTTTTGGTACAGCTCATCTGTGATGGTTTCAGGGGTCATAATATGTATTTCTTTGTTTAAATATAAAGTGCAGACAAATGTAACAAAGCCACCAATCTTAAGAATTGTTTTAGTGTTCTGTAATTAATTAAAAAGTTAAAGGCGACATTTTGAGAAAGCCAAATAACTTAGTTGGTTGGATAACAAAGCAGATTTCACACATTTGATACACTCATTACATTTTGATGTAATTGAAGGGTATTGGTATCGTGCATGACTGCATCACTTCTGTCGTCTGGGTCCACCGCTTTTGGTCCTGTTTTCTGTGTGACCTTGTACAAGTGTTGTAGAGCACTGTCTCAGTCCGCTGTGTCCCTCCCAGGTCTTCCTCACATCAATGGCTCAACAGGGCCCAGCAGTGTTAATGGCATCCACACCTGTAAAGGTGAGATCTCCCTCTAGCTCTCTTTCTCTTTTAGTTCCTCCTCAAAATGAGTACAACAAAAGCTTCATTGAGCTTGGCTCCTGTTATGTTGCTGGTCACTTTATATGATGACTCTTAAATGAGTACTGTTTCAACTGTCCTGTCTCCATCAGCTGTCTGTCCATGCAAATGTCTGTCAGTGGCATTTGTCCAATGCAAAATAAATATTGCCCTGTTTACATGTACTAGCTGTCTGAAGGCTCAACTGTATACCTTATTAGCATTAGCACTGATTGTCCTACAGGTCACACTCCCAGGGGCCCTGACTCTCAAAATATGGCTAAAAAAACAACACAAGACACCCAAAATACATTCACATAACGATTACAAAGACATTTAAGACAAAATCAAAGTTTCAAAACTACAAAAAGATGCACAAGACAACTACACATAGATGCAAAACTTTGAAAAATTGCACAAGACAATCAAAGAGATGGAAAACTCAAACAACTCCAAACAATAACCACAAGGAGATGCAATAAAATACTACAAATATACATAAAACGACCACATAGAAACCTAACATAGATGTTAAGCGACTAAAACAAGGCACGAATTGTGACTCTTTGTGTTTGGTGGTCTTGGTTCATGTAGACTGGGTTTGGGGCTTCTAGCATGTCTGTGCCCAGGGGCCCATTCCCACTCAATCCATCCATGCTTATTACCCTACCTTACTATATATGTTGACTTTATTGTTCTTACATTACCTATCTATTTGAGTTTGTTTCTGCTAATCTCAATAGCAATATGCTAATCCATTTCCTCCTTTCCCTCACTGTGCCCTCAGACCTGACGGAGCTCCAGGTAGCCGTGTCTGATGTGAACGGTCGGTATGAGGCGCTGGGGGGGGATCTGAAGGAGCGTCTGGGCAGACAGGAGGTGTCTCTGGAGCTGAGGCAGAAGGCCAGGCAGGGCGCTGAGGAGCTGAAGAGCTGGCTGACAGACAGGGAGAGCAGCCTGAGACAGGGACAGACCGCCTCCCCCTCCAAACCGGAGGTGGTCCGCGCCCAGGCCCAGGAGAACAAGGTAGGACCGGACCCCTCTATTGGGCTTTTCTCTAACAATGAAAATCATGCAATAAGATCACGGTATATACTCTTAAGAGTCTTTTTGTTCCTTCTTTTTTTAGTCCTTCAGCTATTTTGGACTCATTGTATATAATTCAATTATATACGATTGCAATATTATAATATATTAATGTTATTAATTAGTGCAACTGTCTTTATTAAATGTTTGGGTTTTCAAAAATAAATAAATAAAACATAAGATATATTACTTTACCCGTTGTTTAAAGTCTTTAAACATTGAAATGATTTTTAACCAAATAAATTATTTTAAAATGTAGCTTTTTGAATCAATTTTCATTTATGAAGTCTGCAGGAGAGTGACATGGACACATTACATTGTCTTTCCTGCTAAACTCACACATCAGGACTCTCTTTGCCTCATCTAAGTTATGAAGTCATATTAAATAGATGCAGTATTTAACTGCTGCTCTTCTTCCCGTCCTCCAGGCTCTGCTCTCAGAGCTGGCGGAGCACTCTGGGAAGGTGGAGGAGCTGAAGAGCTCGCTGAGGAAACTGATCGCTGACAATCCAGATTCTCCTGAGGCCGACACCTGGAGGCAGCAGCTGCAGGAGATAGGTGTGTGCTAAAGATGACACAAACATACATGAGGGCATTTGACAAGATGATGGGAGCCACTTTACAGAAACTGGAGTCAAATGATGGGGGGACAGCTTTGAGGAATACTTTACAGTACAAGTCAAAGACCCTGTGTAGCCATTATGAAGAAAAACCCAGATACAGAGAAGGGACAAGGCCTTAGGGATTTAAATAATCATCCATTTAGAGAAATATGATCAGTGAAAACAGTCGGTGAGCTTATGTTACCTTATGTCTGTCTTGCCTGTAATTTATTTTCTTATTGGCAATAGTTTGTAATGAAAATATTTGAAATAAAGGTTGATTGTTCTTTTGTTAGGTTATACCTGGGCAAAATCCAGGGTATATTGGCAGAAGATGAATATCTCTTTCAAATAATGTTGGCTCCTAGCAAGAAAGCCATCACGCAGGAATGGCTGCAGCCTTCCAACAACGGATGACTGCACTGCCAATGAAATAAACTGCCATGTAAAAAAACACTGGAAACAAAAGGAGTTTATTTGAGGCGCAAAAGAAAATGTGTTTAAAAACTGAGAAAAGATGAAAACAAGATTAGGTATTCTTACTGTGGTGTGTTTTGAAAACCGTTAAAAAGAAGGTGGTATGGAGCCTCTGAATTCGAAATACTTTTTCAAGAGATGGCGAGGAGCCGAGGACTCGATATAATCCAGGGACAGAGTGGGAAGTGTTCTTTTCAAAGATATTTTTTGTCTTGCATATCTGATATTTTTACCAGCCTCCTATGATGTAACCAAGACAGAAATATTTAAGGTGAAATCCAAGAAGGGGGCCTTTTATATGTCGGATTCGATAATGCCTTTTCAAAGCCATTTGGACTGAATACACACACACACTGATGGATGCCCAGAAAATGAGTCAGAGTGGGAGAAGGAGAGAATAATTAGGAGGAGGGACAAAGGGTGAAATCATTTAAATAGTTTTCTTCTACACATTGATTCACCTTGGACTTCATCTCTATTATTGATATTATTTCATATTACCCTTGATTTTTCATAACCCCCAAAAATGACAAACACGTGCAGCAACGTTTTTCATAACCCACTCTCAATTGACTACTCTCCCAGACTCGCGCTGGCAGACGGCCAATCAGACGGCAGCGCAGAGACAGACGGAGCTGGAGACGTGTGCTGATAGGCTGGGCAGCTTCGCCTCAGCGGCCAGTCAGCTGGGCCCCTGGCTGAGGGAGAAGGAGCTGATGATGAGCGTGCTGGGGCCCCTGAGCATCGACCCCAACATGCTGAACACACAGAAGCAGCAAGCACAGGTTAGTGATGGAAGACAGGGATAACACCAAGTGATACAAAACATGAATATGTACGCACACACACACAATGTGGTAATCCATACTCAAAATCCAGCATAAGGAGAAATACATCAAGAAAAGAAACGGAATAATGACTAAAGCTAATGTGTCTTAGTAATTTCATTAGCTGTTAATACAACATATACTCCTTCATACTCTTATTTTGACATTCAAATGCACTTAAATCATGAACTCAGGCTGATAGTATGAAAATATTTGATACATTAAATTACAAACCACAAAGTTATGTGTTAATATTTAGTTAGCAGTGTATACAAAAAGTCAAGTTGTTACATTTATATAAAAAATTTATTCGATTTATACAATTCCCAATTTTAATAATTTCTTATAAGAAAGAATAATAATAAAACCCTGCTTTTCTAAATGCTATTTTTTATTTATCAAACAAAAAACTAACTTTTTGATTAAAATATTTATTTCATTAAAATGAATATTTGAATGTCTCCTCGTTTATCTTCCAGTTCATGCTGCGTGAGTTTGACACGAGGCGGCCGCAGTTTGAGCAGCTGACCCAGTCTGCGGAGGGGATCCTTTCCCAGACTGGGGACTCTGCTCAGGACCCCAAGGACCTGGCGGAGGTGCGGTCTGAGCTGGGCTCCATCTCCCAGCAGTGGGAGGAGCTTACCAACCGACTGACCCAGAGGTCAAACCACATCGACCAGGCGCAAGGAACCAGCGAACAGTACCAGGTAGGTCAGATTGACTTGACGGTATGGATTCATGTTATACTGTCACTATGACGCCATTATTTCCTAACCCCCCTCCTCCCCCTCCCCCGCCCAGGCCCTGCTCAGAGAGCTCTCCTCCAGTGTTTCTGCTCTGGGGGAGAGGTTGGATGGTCAGGCCTCGCTGAGCGCTCAGCCCGAGGCGCTAAAACTCCGCCTGCAGGAGACAGGTGAGATCCGCTCTGAGCTGGAGAGGCGGCGCTGCGAGCTGGGCGAGGCGGAGAGGCTCTGCAGCGAGCTGAGCAGCATCGTGGCCGAGCCGTACCTGAAGGAGGAGCTGAGCAAACGCCTGCAGAGCGTCAGCGCCCCGCTCAGGAGTTTAGAGGAGCGCGCAGGTTGGTGGACTTCATGTGGTTGATGTGTGCTTTTAGTGAGTTTAATGACACAATGGTCCTTTTAAAAAAGAAGAGATTAGTTTAAGCATCTTTCCCCTCCCCTCCTATTTCCTTATAGAAGGTCATGACCGGGGTAAATATTAAATACATATATAAACATGAATCACACATTAGTGACTACTAAAAACAACAGAATCCAACCTAAACCAATATATAAGTCTTATGATACTTGAAATTACATTTGCCTTTATCTGCCAGATAATCAGTCAACAGTCACTACAGACCCAAATCATGTATTTGTTATAGAATTGTGGACATGATGATCAGCTTTAGTTATAGTTCTCCTTTAATTCATGTACTAAGTACGCACATTTCTCAAAATGAAAGGCCGCCAAGTGTTCTGGTATGTTTATGCTTGACTTATATGCAGATAGTCATTTTCTCTGCAGGGATAATGATCTACTGTGATGATGACAAGTTGATGTGGTCAAACCATGTTCTCTTCCAAACGTAACCCCTCTTCAGCTGTAATAGGACAAATCCACCAAAATACATCCAACAAAACTCTTTGTTTTAGTTTGAAAGAGCTTCTCAGTGTTTATGTTGTTCTTCCCTCTAGCTGACGGGCTGTCTCAGCTCCAGGCCGCTCTGTCGTCCACGCAGCAGTTCCAGCAGATGTTTGAGGAGCTGCGCTCGTGGCTCGACAAGCAGTCGGATCCCAGAGCGTCCTCCCCAGACTCCCTGCCCTGCCAGCCGCAGGCCATCCGCTCCCTGCTGGCTCAGACTGACGACCTCCAGCGGGGGGTCGCCAGTCAGAGAGGCTCCTACGAGCTGCTGCAGGCCGAGGGAGCGTCGCTGCTCGCCTCTCTCCCCGCGGGCGGAGAGGAGCGCTCTGCCCTGCAGTCTCGCCTGGCCTCCTTGAAACAGGACTGGGATGAGATGAACCAGAAGATCGCGGATCGAGAGAGCAGACTGAAAGCCACACTCGGCAAAGCAGAAAGCTACCAGCAGCACAAGGCCGAGCTGGTACCGTGGTTAGCGGAGTGCGAGGGGAAAGATGCTGAGGTCCAGCCATCACTGGACCCTGCGGCGCTGGATAGAGCCCTGCAGAAGGGCCGAGATCTATCACTGGACATCGACAGACGACAACCCCTCCTCGAGGCCTTCAACACAGCAGCAGATCAGCTGCTGGAGCAATGCTGCATCGGGGACGAAGAGGTACGTACTTCTACGTTGGTCTCTACTCTCAAGTGTGTTTGTTATTATTAAGCGTGAGGAATTTGGGTGCATGTTAGCTTGTTTTTATTTGTGGTCTTTAAAAGTCACAGCTAAACTGATGAAGTCGTGTCCTGCAGGTACGAGATGAGAAGGCCCAGCTGAACCGCAGGGTGGACGGGCTGGGGGAGAGGCTCCATCAGCGCTCCTCCCAGCTGGAGGAGCTGGCTGGACGTCTGAAGGAGTTTGAGGAGGGCAGGCAGGCAGCGGAGAGGAGGCTGGAGGCTGCCAAGCACCAGATTGAAGTCCAGGAGGCTCTGGGTCCACAGGTAGAACATAACGACTGTCTTCTTGTTGCTTTTATTGCTCTTTAAAAAGTCTCTTTCACTCTATACCAAAGGGTAAACACTTCACTGAGTTAAAGACCCCTCATAGCCCCCTCTATGGGACAGACAACATGATATGGCTTTTGATGACTGGTTACCCTAAACTTCACATACATATAAGAATACAACATTTACTTCATTTCAAATATTATCTATTCAAGTTGATTTTTTTCGACCTGTATTTACTTATTTTGAAAGTATAGCATTCATTTGTTATTATTATAAAATGCTTTATTGTTGTATGTGATGTTTACATATTGAGGGTAGCGGTGATTGTGCACTCCTCTCAATATAAATATGTATTATACACAAGTGGCAAATTGAATATGACTGCTGTGGTTTTTATGAAGACATAATTAAAAGCTTTGGCGCTTTGTGTTTCCTTCCCCCTCCCCCCCCAGGCGTGCAGCGCTAAGAGCCTGGAGCGTCTGAGGAGTCAGCAGGAGGGTCTCCGCTCCCTGAAGCCTCAGGTGGTGTACCTCAGGGACCTGGCCCAGGGTCTGGTGCAGGACGCCCCGCAGACACCTGGGGGCAGCACCGAGGGCGCCAAGAGGCTCCAGGAGCAGGCCAGGGGCACGGAGAAGGAGTATGAAGACGTCACGGACAAGGTGAGGAGCAGAGTCAGGGAAGAGAAGAACAGAGGAGATAGTATTGCTGTTCTTTGTTGTAAGTGCTCCAGGTTTGGATAATGATGATTGCACAGAAGGACATCAAACATGCCTCAACATGTCTCTCTTAATGAAAGCTATGAGTCAAGTCAACTAAACCTTGATCAGGTTGCTTACTGTGATTATAAAAACATTTGACACATAACTAAGACTAAATAAATAGATGACACATTTTCCGGGCACGTTTATGTTTGAGTTTATGGATACACAGTACCATTTCTGATCCAGTGCACTGATGAGGTTCAGG
>CALSBZ010044269.1:267817-282817 GCA_943591055.1 Gobionotothen gibberifrons
GGCGGCTTAATTTAACATGCTGCCAGGTTACCATGTGGGGGGGGGGGTAAATAAATGACCCAGAAAAGTCAATAACAGGTCCTTTATGCCCTCCACCTGTGTTTGTGTGTATGTCACTTAGCCACACTAAGTGGTTTCCAGCCTCTCGACACAGACTGAGGCCTGGGTGTGAGCCTTTTAACTTACGGCACAACCACAACAACCTTACGTGTGAAGAACGGGTCATTTAGTGGACTCCGTGATCCAGAGTGCAACACACCGGCATGGCAGTTAGCGAGTTCTACACCACAGTATGACCCCCAAGGGAAAAACCAAAAAGCTTAATCCTCTGGCCCTCTCAACACTTTCCCTCCTCCTCTTTCCATCTGTTTTGTGACTCTTAAACCAGCCGTGACGACTGAGGAATGAATGGAAATGACAGCCAACGAGGGTAAATCTGCAGAGGAATTGACTAATCAAGTTAGACCTTAAACGGGTCATGGGTGAAGGCTTAGACTCTGGCCGGGTCAATGGGGCGGAGTAAGAAAGGGGGAGAGCTAATTTAATGACTTTAATCTGTTTAGCAACTCCTCCTTTGTGCCTGTTTAACTGAATACTTCTTCTCTTCCAACTCGTCCTTCCTTCTCTTCTGGTATCTGGCCATCAGAGAATGCTTGAAATTTAAATCTTGTTGTGGTCTGTGTGGAGGGGGGGGGGGTGGGGATTGTGGGTCCCGCGAGAGTTTGCAAGCTCTGCATGTGTGCGTGGGTGTGTGCAGCAACACCGGTGACAAACCCCTTTTGTTTCTATGAAGACGTTTGCCTTGGACGCGGCAATGACAGCTGCAGCGCAACTGACAGGGGGGGGGAGGGAGCGAGGGCAGTTAAAAAAGAAAGAGTGGAGTATTTAGCATATTTGACATGCAGGCCACGTGGGCTGCTCTGTGCAACAGTTGAGAAAGGCAGTGTTGGAAATGAGTTTTGAAGCAAAGGAATGATCAAGAAAGAAAGAAAGCAGGCGTGCAACGGTTCAGCTGATCTGAGCTCTGCCAGACTGCTTTAAACAAACACTGAGAAAGAGTGCAGAAAAGGAGGAGGAGGAGGAGGAGGAACACTACATCTGGCTCTGAAAGTTTGTAACTTTGGATAACAAGAGAAAAACGATGTGATTGGAGCCTCTACTTTGTGGCTGTTGGTTGCCATGTCTGCTGGTATCCCCCTTCTGACTGTGTTCAGGGGTTTTGTGTGGCATCCTGAAGAAGCAGACAGCACCCCCCCCTTCCCCTCCTCTACTTATTTTTTGTGCACGGCCCCTTTTCCTCCTGGCCCCTCGGTCTGTCCCTCTGAGACACACACACACTCACACACACTCCCCAGCTGGATTGGGTTTCAGTGAAGGCGCAGACGGGAATGCACAAGTGGAGTCTGTGAATATCACAGACCTTTGTGTGTGTGTGTGTGTGTGTGTGTGTGTGTACGTGTGTGTACATCTTTCCATATTTATTTTTCACAGCCGCAGCTTATTTTTGCTACCGACTCCACTTGGAGGGACTGTGGCTGAACTTTGACAAAAGAGGAAACAATGGAGTGAATACAAACAGGCTGGACTCACTTCCTTGTCTGCCTGCAGCCTGGACCATTGCTGAGGGGGGAAAAAGACTCATTACTGATAAGCCTCTCTCTCTCTCTCTCTCCCGTCGGCTAACAGTCCCGCCCCCTCTCTTTCTACCTCCATTCTTTCTTTTTCTTTGACTCTGTATCAGTTCACTCTCAGAGGACAGTGTGTTGTGCTCCAAACGGGGGGGAAGGCCTTTGCACCCCGGAGAATTAAGAGTGGATTACAAACCTGCCATGAATGTAGCAATCTCACAACCCAAGCCCCCCTCCCTAAATCTATCCAGGAGACCAGTGTATCATATGCTGCCTGGAGGAAACCCTCATCGGGCTTACAGCATATGACTCAAAACAGTTATTTATTTGTATCTACTATATTTGCTTTTTTAGTTGCTCAGCGTGAGATAATCGGCTGCATCCCATTCAGCGTATATATTTCTTTGAAAAGAAGTAGAAATCTTCCTCTGCACAACTCTCTTTCTTCCTGGCTCCACGCCCCCTCTTAGCACTCTGCCTGCCTCCCTATCACTACTTAACTCCCCTCCGCCTCTCTCTCTTTCTCTCTCTCTCTCTCTGTGTGTTTTTCTCTTTTTTTTTTTCATTGGGGGAGAGAGGAAACCGGCATGATTGGAGCACTTCCTGTTTTAATACCAGTGCAGGAAACAGAACAAACGGAGCTGAATTCAAACACAAACAGCAGAGAGAGAGAGAGCAGGGAGGGAGGGAGGAAGAGGCAGAGAGTAGGGACATGTGAGTGAGTAAGAGAGAGAGTAGACGAGGGGGGAGCAGCCAGAGAGCGAGAGTGAGAGGAAAAGAGGGAGATTTTTTTAGCAGCTGCAAACCATTTGAGCTGTGTAGTGGCCTGAGAACAGAGGCTGGGAGCGAGAGAAAGAGAGCCTGGGAGAGAGGAGGAAAGAGGAACTGGGAATGCGTGGCACTTTGTTTCCTTCTCACCACGGAGCCGGGAGAAGGAAGACGGCAGAGAAAGGGATTGTCTGCCGGGAAGACGCTGACTGAAAGCCTGGACTGGAGCTGGGAGGGCTGTCTGGGTCTTTGCCCTCTGGACACAGTCCCACGACTCACTGCTCTACCCTGCACGCCTGCCTGCCTGGCTGGCCCAGAATCCAACCCTCAGCCCCCCCCCCCCTTCTCTTATCTACCCCCAGATGCCCTCATTCACTCCAGCCTCACCCCCTCCAAGCTGCTGCCTGCTTTCGATCTACTGTACCTCTCCCCTGGAGCTGTGGATGATCTGAGGAAGAAAGCTAGATAAAAGAAAATAATTGAAACACTGGCAGGGATTTCTCTACGCTAAAGCGGACTGCTTACTCTCTTTGTTCTGGATTCAACATTTCCCTCATATGCCACTCTGTTATGAGGATTATGGAGTGGATTTTCTTTCTCTGATAATGACTGTTATGATGGGGATGAGATGTCTTAGGCGAAATTAGGGTTTTGCCCTGCAGGCTCAAGCACCGGTTCTTTGTGATGGATATAGAAAAAGAAAAGCTGTGGACTGCTTGAACACTCACCGGAACCACAAAGTGGCAGTGACTTGGTGAAGGGATTTCTATTCTCATATTATACTCCAGTTGGGTTTCTCAAGCTCTAAAGCAGTGACAATTTCTGTATTTTTTCATTTTGATTTACTGGATTTCATATTTCCATGGAGTACTTTCCTGTTCAGTGCACCCCACGCAGCTTTTCTTTTATATAACTGAGAGTGGGTTTTCTCACCTTAAAAGGAGACTTTTACACTTCCCTGCCTGCCTCTCACTGAGACTGTTGAAGTTGTCCAAGCCCTCTCTGCCTTTTCCTGTTGTGCCACAGAGAGGAGAGGAAGGAGGCAGAAGCTTAGTGCGAGTAAAAAGGGGGTCGTGGAATGAGTTGCTCTACATGCATATGGAGCAGAGACCTGTGCTCAAGGGCTGTTATCTGCATGGTCCCCACCTTGGACTTTGTACTACACAGAGAGGAAGAAGGTGACTGTCTCTTTCCCTTCATCCTTACACCTCTCCCTCATTCCTAACAGCCTTTCAGATCAACAGAGCTGGTGATTAATATGGTGTCGAGGGGGAGGGCTGTCTCTCCCACTCCCTCGCTGATGCCACACATCATCTTTGAAAGACCAAGGAAATGCACAACTGTTGAAGTGACATAGGAGAGAACACACACCGGTGGATGATAACATTTGGAATAATGACCAGAATGTGAAACCTGAAGGATTTGTTAAATGCAGCCAAATGGACTGTGTGATTTTGTGGATTATTGGACTAAGGACTATTGAAGGATTTACTTTTTTTTGTATCCCTTTTTTGTGAAGATTGTTTAATTTAATTTCCGCCTGTGCAGTGCGACCTGCACCTTAAACGATAGGGTTTTTGTAGTAGCCCAGCAGGAGGGAAAGGGACAGAATGGGGAAACCTCTGAGCCGCCCGGACTGCCTGAGGCAGAACCCTCGCTGCCTGGGAAAAGGCGATGAGGATGAGGCATACATAGAGGATTGCTACGTCCCACAGCGGTCCATTTATGATACAATGCGCATCAATGAACAGATTGACCAAGGGACCAAACTGTGTCAACCTTCCAGGAGTACTCTAGGCTCCGGTGGGGAGGGCAGAGGAGAAGGAAGTACAATATCTAGTAATGGCACCATCGGAGCTGATTTGGGTAATGTTTTTGTTTCTAGGAATGCAGACCATGCTAGTGGAGTGAAGAGACTTGATGAGAGAGTTATCTTTGATGCCTTAAAGCTAACTGGTGATCCTCAGATAATGTCCCCACCAGTTGGCATTGTAGGTTCAGGTTTGCCCATTGCCCCGTCCTCATGTGGCTCTGGCGGGGCTCCTGCAGTGGCCAAGAGGCGTCATCAGGGTGGGGACAAAAGGGACAATCCCAACCGCCGCTCTTGGAAAGCCTTTATGCCGGCAAGCTATCCAGAGTTTGCTGAGAGATTGGACTTCTCGTCTGTTGAGGGGGCAGAAAAGCGCTTTTCTGTGGCAGGGATTCCTCTCCTTCCATCTACACCCACCTCCTTAACTCCTTCCTTACCTCCTTACACACCCTCCCCTCTGTCATCTGCTCCACACACTCCTCCTGTCTCCTCCTCGCCTTGTTTCACGCCCACAGTAAGCCCTGTGCCTCCTCTCGTGCAGCATCCTCTCAGCAGGCTGAAGCAGGTTCATCCTTTGCTGCTGAAGCCACACAAACACACTCACAGGGTGCCGTCGCCTTCCAAAGAACAATTAGCTGCCGCTAGCCCAAATCAGGCACCCCAGGTTTCTGCAAACACACCCCAGCACAGCCCCAATATCCCCAAACAGGTGGAGAGAAAAAGGGAGGAATACAAAAGGACTAGTAGCTCTTCTAAAGCTGGATTTAGGCAGATCCCAGAGGAGCCTTTTGAGGCAGTTAAGAACTCCGATTCAGAAAGAGACTCTCCTCTTTTGGACCAGGACCAGGGAGACAATGCCCCTCTGATCCCACCCAAACCAGTCTTCTGCCCTCCTACTAAGGCCCGCACCTGGCCCCGCAGTTTAACATCAGGGAAAAGAAGTCAGCTTGGCCTAAGACACAACTTCCCTGTCCTCCCCCCTTTGCCTCCTCTGCTGGGGGATGATATCAACACAGATGACGAGTCCCTTTATCTACTAGACCCTCCGTCGCCATTCCTGATGGAGGAGGAGGGCTTAGTATATGGAGGTCTGCCCCTCTCCCCCTGTATAAGTCATGAGGGAGGTGAGGAGGGTCTTCTCGGCTGGGGTGCTGAGGGCAGTGAGCTTGAGCGCACAGCCTCTGAGCTCAAATTTGAGGAGGACGAGCGTAGGATTCTAGAGGAGCTTGAAGACGAGGAGCATGAAGAGTGCAGCACAATATTTGAGGAAGAGGAGGCGTGGAATAGAGAAAGGGATACAGAGGAGGAGGAGGAGGAGGAGAGGGCTCAGAGAGAGGAGAGAGAGTGGGAGGCAGTTCTTAAGTTAGAGAACAGGGAGATAACTGAGCAGTCTTGGGTGACGGAAACACTGGAGACAGAGGGATGGGATGTACCTGGCTCCTCTGGACAGTGGCCTGTATTAACTCCCCCCACAGGGTTCGGAGCCCCCAGTGCCTCACCCTGCCCCAGCTCAGGGGCCGAGTCAGATGACCTCTTCCTAGAGCTCGAGAGGCAATGTCTAGATGAAGGGGAGGAGGGAGTAGAGATGAGTGTAGACCCTGAGCCTCTTGATCCCTACACATTTCCCTGTTTAGAGGAAGAGGAAACACAGGAAGAAGCAAACGCTGCCGGTGCATACTATGAAGGAACTCTTCCTCTTGATGAAGTTGACTCTTTAGAGCCTGGTAGTGGTGAGCTAGGCTTAGAGAATATTACAAAGGACTCCGATTTGAATCAATCTGAGCCAATAGAACAGATGACAAACTTTGACTTAGTGCGAGCACAAGACTGCGAGAGGGAACATAGTTTCATTGATGAAGAGTGTGATGTTGACTATAATGAGGATCACGCTGACTTTGAGGCAGAAGAGATGAGTCACCACACAGACTCGGCTCTTTGTCAGCCACTGGAGTCAGACTCCAGCGGGGTGCACATGTCCCAAGCAGACAGAACTGGAGTTAGTGACTTTACTCAGACCGACTGTGAACAGGCTGGGCCTGCATGGACTGAGACGGACCCAGATAGCGGGGCGTCATCAGATCGCGATGACAAGGATGGTGTGGAGAGAGCCTCCTCTCCATCTTGTAGCCCTCTGAACCCTTACTGTGACGAGGCAAGGCAAGTGGAGGAGGAGATGGAGGAGGAGGAGGAATTGAAAGAGGAAGAGGAGTTAGGAACAGAGTGGGATGTGTATGACCAATCTGAGCCAAGTTTGGATGGTAGCGAGGGAGTTCTCATGGATCACTCCCCTGAGCCTCTTCACACAGTTGAAACAGAAATCGACAATGAATGTACACAGGATGTTAACGTTCAAACTTCCTGTCAAGAAGATCCAATCCCCTCAGAGATCAGCCACCCTGCTGTGGAAATGACTTGTGACACAGAAGGGACAGAGGCTGCTGTTGTCCTTACAGAAGTGGTCTCAGGACTTGACACGTTTGAAAGCTCAGATCTGGAAACTTCAAAAGAAGTGACAGCTAGCACCCCCAAATCAGAGTCTACTCCTCTCCTTCAATATACAGACTCTGCACCCGGTTCCTCTTTACCTCAGTCCCCGTGTAAATCAAGTTCTTATGGTGCTGGGTTGGACTCTAAGGACTCAGAGGCCTTTGTGATATCAGATAGTTTTGTTTACCTGGCTGTATCTGCGCCTCCCCAGTTCCTCAATGAATGTCCCCCATCTCCACTCGAGGACTCCATTCCCCCCAGTCCTGTCCCCAAACCTCCCTGCTGCCCTGACCCAGAGGAGGAGGGAGCCTTGCTTTCCCCCGACAGCTTTGTTTACATGGCAGCACCTGAACGGCCCCGGCCTGGCCCCTCAGATGCCTGCTCAGCCTGTGAAGACACTCAGGACATGGACTTGGACTCGTACTCTGAAGGGACCACGTCTGGGATGGATGGAGTGGAGTTTGTCCTCGGCTCTATGACCGGGGACAGTGACTGGGAGTCAGACGGGTCAGCTTTGGACTTTCCTGCACTCCTGTCCACGGACCAGATCTGGGACCAGCTTGAGCCAGGCCTGCTTCAGAGCCTATTTACACAGCAAGAGACAAGCCAGACAGAGGTCTGTAGGCCTCAGGAGGACGACACCCAGGCAGGGTCATCACCTTGTCAAGCAGACCCTTTCTTAGAGTCAGAAAGGAGCTCTAAAGCAGAGAATGAATCGACAACTCTATTACCAAGTTCCGACACTGACATAGAAGCAGAGGTATGCTCTCATTTCTTTGTCTAATATTCAAGATAATCTATTTTTCTTTATGCTGTGCTTCATATAGGTTCGGTTGACACAATTAAGTGAATTGAAGTAAACCGTGATTTACATAAAGTGAAGTCATATCATAACATGGGAAAAGACATTACATCTGGGAGGTGGTTTACTTAGCAATGATATATTCAGCCTTTAGTAGAAGCACAACACCAACATGCAGTGTCCATTAAAGCAGTGCAAGTGGAGAAGATGAATACTTCTAACCACAGAAACCCTGGTGCATTGGTCTGTTCAGCCTAACAAGAGGAGTCAAACAATCTTATTTTTAGCAATGAATGCGTTAGATGTGGACACACAGAGCCATAGCATGGAAAAAGAATTGGGTCAGGTATCCGAGCGTTGAGTGCAACAGATGTAGACATAGCATGGAAAATGTATGTGGGAGGGGGTTGAAGTTATGCAGATGCCATAATTAGCTAATTGTGTTTCAGAAGTGGGGCTTTAAATGATTGCAATATGATGCTCAGATGGGGGTTTTGCTTCTTATGGGAAACTACCTTCAGGGGCGCTCTGTGTGTTTGGGTGGGGGTCAGGGCTAATCTACAGTGCATGCACATATCTGAGATTAATCACATGTTTATTTGTGTGAAGCTAAAAGAGCAGTGAGTGCCTGCAGGCCACTTATAATGCTGATCTCAAGCACAGAGTTTACAACATTTATCTCAAGGGCGGCTATTGTTGTGTTTACAGTTCACTGTCTGCATATAGAGATGGAGCATGTGTCCATACAAAGTCATGGCTGCTGGGCGCATCCCAGCTGAGCATTAAGTAACACAGGCCAAAGCTTTTCATGTTGTTTAAATCATTTGTGTGAAAGGTCACTGTCTTGGGAGACTTCTGGACTTTCACTGTTTACGTTGACTTCTGAGAGTGTAATCTGTGTTACAGTTTACACAGTGTTACAGACATGGCTCTGAAATGGATACTCTATACATGCTGCAGGATTCTGGTGTGGAACAGACAAAGAGGGCTGTCAGTGAGACTGTGTGTCGGACTAGTCTCTCCGCATCAGTGTGCGTAATGAAGGTTATTAAGCGTTTTAGCTCCTATGTTGTTAATATTGACCACCATTTCCTTTATGAAGTCAAGCAGCCTCCCTGTCTGTGTCCTCGCATCCCCGGACCCCCAGACTCGGAGGAGCACAGGGATGTCAGTATTGTTTATGAAGCAGGGTAAAGAAAGTACATTATTGAAATGAAAATACTATTTATTTACTTTTGCAAACAGTGAGTAGCTGGGCAGCTGCAGCATGTGTATTGCAGGACATGTGTTGGACACACAGACTGTGGGGGTGGACTCTGTCTCACAGACAGGTTGCAGTGTAACATCAGAGGAGAATGGGCCAATTGTACATTCTCAAACTGCACCACTTAGAACTAACTAAACAATTATTTGTATATAGTTGTATTCAATAACCATAACAAAATTAAACAGTATGAAGTGATTTGTAAATAGGAATACAGATTTCTCCCAGTTTGTCATGGGACTTATTTTTACCCTCTCAAAGAACCAGAATCGAGGACCGAAAATAACCGGAATCGAAAAGCATAACGAGACTCGTTAAAATTCAAACGATACCCAACCCTATGTGTGATGCAGTAAAATCTTACCGCTCACTTACGTTAGCGGTGTCGTAAAAAAACGTGGGAAAATGTACTCTCTAAAAACGTTTTCTTACACTGCGCATTCATCTGCATTCAGCCGTCGACTTGTTTTGTTTGTGAAGTGTCATTCCCCTCCCTTCCACCTCTGTGTTTGACTGTGTGGGCTGCATTTAAAGCTGTGTGTTTATAGATAGGAGCTCTATGTGACAGTGTGTTTGACAGCCTGTCATGCTTTCTAGGAGCTCTGCTCGGACTTGGCCCAGATTTCCCTGATCTGAACCCTGTTTTTCTTGCGCTATGACTTGTATTTAGCTGGTTATTGGAGCAACCCCATCATAAATACTTGTTTCGATGATGGCTACTTTTAAACTACAAACTTTAGTATGAGGTTATGGCTAAAAAGTCAATTTGCATCTATCTTTTGTAATCTATACAAACACTATGATACTAATAACATTAGTCAACACTACACTTTATTTGCAACTGTGCAAAGATAATAAAGAAAAAACATACATATGTTTATTTAGAATTGTAATGTCAATTTGTGAATGTAATTGTTTGCTAAACCCTACCAAAATGGAACCAATGTTTCCAAATACCAAACTTTTTAGACATTTAAAGTCAGGCAGAGAAATGTATTTTTCTGTTATTTCTCCTGCGTACACATCATGACTGAGCAGTGTGTGATTTGGGCGGCCACTGCTCTGCCTGATCCCATGCTGACGTAGCATCTCTTGGTCCTGGTCCTCTTTTCTTACATTATAGTTCTATAGTTGCTCTGACGGTCCCTCACAAATGAATCTCTCTGCCCTGCGTCTGTTCACGAGTACATTTGCCTTCTGTTAGAATGGAGGTATGTCTGTTGGTCCGTTTTGTGTCTTTGTGTTGTATCAGTTCCCATCTGTTATATCTTGTTCTGTCTGCAGTCACTGCCTCTCTGGCTTCAGTGTAATGTAATCATGTCCTGTTCACTCAGATCAAACACAGGAGAGCTAGAATGATGCATAACAACGTCACCTAATCTTTTCGGGGGAAAGCCTTTTTAGTAGCCTGTATGCATCATGTGCAGAATATACTACATGTTTGGGTAACATTTGGTTTGATTTGCAGCATCTTTCAATGCCAACCATTTCTGAATAAAATATGTCTAAATCAGACCCTAAAACTTTCTAAACATGTCTTTTGGCTCCAATTGAGTTCGTAAGGAGAAAACTAGCATTAAATAATTCATCATTCAAGGAAGTTATTTAAAGCCTTACTCATAATTCTCAAGTTTTGCATTTCAGTAATAACTTAACAGAAACACTGGGTCCTTTCTTTTTTTTAATGAATGTTGGAGGACAATCTGAATTCTTATTTTGACACATTTGCTGTGTGATCAAATCAACTGACTCTCCTTCCCTTCCTCTCCTCCCCCTTTCCTCCTCCCTGCTCGGATGGTGTTGTTGCTTAGATAAGGAGGTGAGAGGTAAATACCGTGTCTCTCTTTGAGGGGAGCTGCCTCTGCCAGCATGGATACACAAACATTGTGTGAAGTTGTCCGGGGAATATAAACTTAGATATGTGATAAGGATGTGCCAGGGCTAACAGTGGAACTCAGTGGCCTGGCGATGCGCTTGTTTTGACCTTTTATTTCTGTTTGTTTTACACCAACCTAACTCCCTTTTCTTAATATCTCTGTCTGCCTGCCTCTCTTTTTTATTTCCTTTTAAACTATTCTGCCACAAATTAAGTCATCAAAGTATTAGCCAAAAGCTGTCAATGTTCATGCTAAGCTGCTGATAGAAGTGTGAGGACATGAGGAGGACAGTTTAGACACAGTGATTTAGGGAAGACAAAGAAGCAGACACAAAAAGAGTTGTGACGCGGACAGGGAGGTTGGGAGGAGGAAGCTATTGTTTGCACGGGGAGCACCTTTCAGCGCTGCATGAGGCTTTGGTACAGCGATAAGAGAGCTCTGCTGGCAGGCGCACACAAGCAGAAGGTCTTTGGATTCATATGGAGCTCATTTGAAGGCACAGTGAGCCCCACAGACAGACAGACAGATGGAGCCGCTCTCCATGCTGCTTGATGAAGTGGGGCGAGGTACGGACCGACTGACCGCTAATACGCACATTTAGAGGAACGGCAGGAATGGCATGTCTCAATCATAGCTTTATTACACAATACAAGATTTAAAGGGTACACATAAACCCTTTAATTTTCTGAAATAATTCTTATTAAAATCCACAAATGTTTCAATACATTTTGCAAATAAATATGACTTTTTTATGCCATAAAACCACAAAATGATACATTACAAAATAGATGTTTTCGAGCTGAATGTCCTGAAGAAGATTTAATGCAGTTCAAATGATTCAGACTTAGACGCATATTTATTCAGGAGTTCTATAACTCAAATGGACGCCACCACAGCAGCACAGGTACAGTGCAGAATAAAAGGCAAAAGAAAAACAGCATACTAATATATTCAATAAAAAGGTAAGCACACTTTATTCAAAAATATAAACAGATAAGCAAAAACAAATAAGTACTCCATGGTAAAATAAATAATTAGCAGTATTTCAAAATGTAAGGAAATATCTAAAAGGTTTCGTCGGAGCAAGCAACGTTAACAAATTGTAAATAATTTGTAGAGTGATTATGATTTTAATTGTACACAACTGTAACCATGCACATGTGTATTGCACATCAGAACCAAATGACCCCAAAACAATCACGCAAGAAGAAATGGAGAATAAATGGAGGCATTGACATACGAATGTTGAAGCAGAGTGAGAGACCAACGGGGATAGAGAGAACCAGGTGGCTTCAGGTCTGCGGCTCGTACATTTATGTTTTGATTGATGTGATAATTCTGGTTCTGAACAACCGCCTCGGGGGGAGACCTGTGAGAGAAGAAGGGGGGGGGGTGTTCAGGAACATAGGAAAGCATGAAAGCAAGTGCAGGAACACAGAATTGAAAGCTTAAAATGTAAAAAAGAGATCAAATATTGGCAGCCTTTTCAGGATTGTACTTATTTTTGTCTCAAATCAAATCAAGTTTTATTTATATAGCACATTTATAAACGATTTTTGGTCGAGCCAAAGTGCTGTACATATAATAAAAATAGCCTACAGTAGGGACACTTTACATTAAATACAACAGCACAGATTGTTCAGAATATCAGTATGAGAAAAACGACACCCTCTATCCTTAGACCCTCACATCGTACAAGGAAAAACTTCCGGAGAAAACCCACAGTTTAAAGGGAAAAATGGGAGAAACCTCAGGGAGAGCAACAGAGGAGGGATCCCTCTCCCAGGACGGAGAGGGAGCTTTGTCTCACACACAAAGCTCCAAAATGCACATATAACATGTTGTATGTCCGTCTCACGGGGAGTTGATAAACAACATAATACCCCCCAAAAGATTTTGTGAAGAAAAACGGACGAGTGTTCAAAAAAGTCTTTCTAAAAAAGAATAAATATGTGAGACATTGAAGAGGAAGAAGAACAGCCTCATAAGGGTTGACCAACACGCTTTGAATGCCGGCCACATTTGCATGCGATTTGTATGTTGATGTTCAAATAAGGACTGGTTTTCATTAACCCATTAACCCCTGTATCCCCGTGTTTGGGATAAGTCAATCCGAGGCTTAAAGCAAAGTCTTTCTAGCAACATTTATTCTCCTCCGTCATCTGTAAACAGATTTCTATTGCTTTCCTTCCTCCCTCGTCCTTGTTCCATTAAAAGAGAAAGGCGGGAGTGTGAGGAAGGATGAAGGGTGGTAAGACAGGAAGAGAGACAAGGCTGAGGCAGGAATGAAAGAGGGAGGGGGGGGGTGAGGGGACAGCGATAGCAGTGCTGTTATTGGCTGCCATGTTGCTTTTTATTTCTATCCTTCTGGCACCCGTCTACTGATTCACAATCAGTTTCAATAGCAGATCACATGTTCTGTGTTTTTGTTTCTCCGGTCCAAATGAGTTTTGAGTGTAGCTTTCATAGGCACAGGTTTTTGATATGACCACCAGCTCTTTTCATGGTCACGTTCTTATGGAAATCAGGTATGAAGATGAAAGGAGAGGACGATGTTCAGAGGACTACTTTAAAGCTTTGATAACAAGTTGGAAAACTCTGGGCAACATCCGGCATGCTCTCAATTTCTTTGGGGATTTTATTATGTATTACTTCCGACCAAGGAGGTTATGTTTTTGATTTAGGCTGTTTTGTCTGCACAATTTCAGATAATGTACTGGCCCTTTATCAGGAAGCTTGTGGAAGGATGTTGCGCATTGGCCAAGAAAGAAGCCAGAAATGTAGAAGCGGGTCCACATTATTCAACATTACTTTTCACTTCATTGAAGTGCCTAGGCAGAGGTCTTCTCTCTGTGTGGCTTTGTAGTTCTTCTTTGCAGCAATGGATGGTGTGTTTGAGTCATCTTTGAATATCTGCTTTATATCTTAGGAGCAACATGTTCCTTTGTCTGCCTCTTTTCTCAAACTAATTGTCCTTGAGCAATGTTATTCCTCTTTTTTGCATTGGTTTGACGGTTGATAGATAGATATAGAGGATCCATGCACATGTTCATGTACAGTAAACACACACTTACACAGACAAAACCCCGTATGTGACCTTGCCCAGTGAGGAGAAATTCCCTAGCAATGAGAGAACTGCAAGTGATGGTGTCAAACCTAAAAAAACAAATAATCTAGAAAAGTCAGAAAGATTTGGATATTCAACGATTTCTGCATTTGTTTGTGAGTTTCTTAAGAGTGTAACATCTCTACGTTACACTCGTGCTTCTATTGGCTAGCGCTCGGATACATTGTACGTGATAGGCAAAGGAGCGGTACATCTCTTAGTGGTTGACCAATCACAACAGAGCCGGCTGGCTAACCAATCACAGTCGAGGCAAAAAATATAAATATGAAACCTGAAAGTTATCATAATCATAATAAGACCCCTTTAAGGCTCCACCTTCTAAATGTTCTTGTCAAAACTCTTTTGGTCAATCTCCTAACCTAAGTTAACTCTATTCTGTTCACTTTTATCCACTGACAAATCTCTGAGAACCAGACACAATTTGAACATTTGTACCATTTGTACACACTCTTGAGTTGAAGTCTATTTGATGAGACATATCAATGCAAACAGCATTTAGTCAGTAAACCCCCCCCCCCCCCCCAGCTTTAGTCAAATATGCTTTCATCCCAGTGTTTTCATCGCCTGTCACAATGCGGAAGATGTTAGCGATGTGGCGCGGTCCAGATGGAGAGACTGAGGATGATGAGGGGAGAGACGAGGCTGCAGCTGGGTAGGAGAAGAGAAAAGAGGAGGTAACGAGATGAGAGGAAGAGGAGGAGGTGTAGGCAGGAGCGTGACAAGTGTGCTGGTGATGGTTCAGCTCAGAGTGTGTTGCTGCTGGCTGAAGTGCGGAGGAATGACAAGTATTTGGGACATTTTCCAGATCTCTGGTTTACTGGAGTCAACCGCTGTGAGCGGGCGAGGGAGAGAACGAGCAGAGAGGGCGGCTGGAATAGAGACAGAACAGCACAAAGAGAAGGACAGAAGGAGAGGAGGAAGAATGGAGAGAAATGGAAGCACAAACCCCCTCTAACGTGTGTTCATACATCCTAGTCATTGTAGTACTCTAAAAAGAGAACATGCTTTACAAAATATTGATAGTAAACTGAACCATTTTTTTTTTTTAAATGCATTATGTTAATAATGCAAATGTTACTCAAACTGTATCGCCTGGCTAAAAAAAATCAATACACAATAAATAAGATCATTTAAATTCATTTCCTAGCTCTGCAGACGACCAATGACTTCACACTGGAAAAGGTTGAGCTACAGCAAAGCTATCGTCAAGAGAAATTCATTTGGCTGAAGCGGTTTG